>CABFVX010006315.1:0-21156 GCA_902151425.1 Timema shepardi
GGGACTGCGTTTCCCCCCTACTTACAACAATTTTATCAATTTATTTTCCATACAAGTTAGTACGTACATTTTATATATTTAAAATTATTACCACGGTTATTTCTTACAGTCCATAGGCCAATATGCTAACAAAATGCCCCAACTATTTTTATTGAGTAGAAAAATGAGAAGAGGGCTTCATTTTAACCACGCTTCACCCAATTAATATGATACATTTTTATTAGTATAGTTTTAAAACACAGAAAAATATAAACAAAAAGTAAAGACATAAACAATTGGAGAATAAATCTAGATTGCCTTTGGATCGAATGAATACTAAAAGTCCCAACAAGTCTCATAGATAGCGCTCAAGGCGGCTACCCAAGTCAGTGATAAGTTATGGCTTAAAATACAATGGTTTGTGTCATTTTCTGGAACTAATTCTTTATAATGTCTAAGCTTATACTCCCTTTATCTCTTCGCCAACAACCACCCTTTGTCACACCAATAAGAAAAAGGGAAAATAAAACAATGAAACCTCTTATCTCGCGGTAAAAAGGAAATGTCATTGTATGTTCTAAAATATCTTAAAACAAAATACATTACCACAATATTCCATGTGGTCGGACCCGCCTGGGTGGCGTAGTTGGCTAACGCGCCAGTCGTGTTGAGCTCGACTGCTGAGGACGGGGAGATCGAGATTCGAATCTAGGTCGGGTGAACTGAGGGTGGTTTTTCCTAAATGGTTTTCCACTATCCCTCCACGCAAATGCGGGTTCACTTCCTCTAATTCAACCTTCCCAATTCCTAATACCATTAGAGTAATTAGTACTTAAAGCGTATAACCCGAATGGGTAGTAAGACGTGGTGCTAAATAACAACAACAATAACATGTGGTCGGCCATCTTATTATTGCTGCTTCGAGCACACGGAACGCATATGCCACCTTCAGTGTTGTCCAGCAACACAAAAAGTTGAATACCTACATCCGAACTAGGGGCGCCCGCAGGATGGGTCCGGGGTGGGGGGTGGGGGTAATCGCTCCCCCTGAGGTGGTAAAATATTAGAAGTAGGCTAATCCCGCCCAACAGTGTTCATAGCTAGCGCTCAAACAGAGACCTCAGCCAACATAGACTAACTAAAGAAATAATTACTATCGCCCGCCACCTGGTGGGTACCTGATTCAGTGGCCGCGTGGTCTAAAAGACGCTACTCTCGCAGTAGACTCAACTGCCGATGGCGGGGAAATTGAGACTAGAATCTCAGTCGAGTCTACTGATGTTTATTCTAAAATGGTTTTCCATTCTCCCTCCACGAAAATGCGGGTACACTTCCTATAAATATAACCTCCCTAAACCATTAGCGTGATTAGTAAATAAGCGTATAACCCGAACAGATATTAAAGTAAAATGCGGAAAAAAATTATATATATATATATATATATATATATAAGAAAACGTGCAAACAAAATTGACAAAATAATTAAACCAAATTTCGCTGTTGACACATGAAGAATATAGAGTACAGCACTTCGGCAATTATTAAGTTCTGAGCGTAATCGTGCATCTATCTAATATATTGGTGAATACATCGTAAAAAGAGCTTTTAGGTGGCTCTTCTACAAGGTGAGACAGTCCTCAAGATATATATTATGTAATATCATATTCACTCCACTCGAAATAAGATAAGATTCTATTGTTATAAATTGGAAATGAAAAAAATATTTGAAAAAAAAATCTAACAATGATAACAAATTTATCTTTGTTAACCCTATTCTGACATCTTTAACATCATTAGTGAAATAAATAAAGTTATTAATAGCTTCCAATTGTTTGGTTATTTAATTGTTTGGAACTGAACTTTTAAATTCATTAACGTTTTCTCCCAGTGGGCTGAGTCCTATTTTTATCCATACATGCCATATTTTTCCCCACTACCGGCTGGTTAGGCCTGTCGCAGCTTCATATGTCTTATAATATAACTTAACACTAGGACAGGCACAACATCCAGTCCCAACCATTAATTCATCACTATGAAAGGGTATACCCACATTTCACTAATTATAAATCTTTAGGCTAAGCCGGGATCCTTTGTTCAGTAGACAGGCACGCTAATGATTGAGCTGAGGTGTCGGGCAATTGTTTTGGAACTGAACTGAATAATAAATAATAATTAATAACACGGACTACATGAGTTTTTTTTTATAATTTCATGATAGTCAAATTGCTATTAGGTTTGTTTGTCTAAAGCATAAAAAAACTAGAATTTATCTAAATATCCGATATTTATTAAATTATACGTGTTAAATATACCCACAATGGTGGTCACGCAGATAAAGAAGTCCCCCTCATTAGGTTTGCTGCTGATGGAAATACATGAGTTCGAATCCAAGCTGGGTGATTTCTCCTAAATGGTTTTATTATCTTCCTCTCTAAAAATGAGGGTACATTTCCTCTAAATTCTACTTTTTTATTCATCTCTATTCCAGTATTGTAACTAAGCGGCTAGCCCAGCCTCATGGTAAGACGCGGGAAACCAAAATTAACAAATGTCACGCTCATTAACGTGGGACACTCACCTCGGTGGCGTAGTTGGCTAACGCGCTAGTCGTGTTGAGCTTGACTGCTGAGGACGGGGAGACCGAGGTTCGAATCTCGGTCGGGTGAGCTGGGGGTGGCTTTTCCTAAATGGTTTCCATTCTCCATCCACGCAAATGCGGGTTCACTTCCTCTAATTCAACCTTCCTAACTCCTAATCCATTCCTAATTCATTAGAGTAATTAGTACTTAAAGCGTATAACCCGAATGGGTAGTAAGACGCGGTGCTAAATAATAATAAATAATAAAAATTAACTTGGGACGGAAAGGGACGCGAGAAATTTCAAGTGTTTGCAGTTTTTATAACGAAACTTTTTTAAACATAATAAATCAAATATTTCTCCAGTAGAAACAATGAGTTTAATTTTCTTCACATGATGATATCAACAGTAACGGGCATTGGATAAAAACTTTTTAAATGAAGAAAAAAAGGTTTCCTGGAATTGACACCTTTTTTCTTTAATTTAAAAAGTTTTTCATCTTAAACCGCTATGATAATGACAGATATCCAATAACTGTTGATATCACCGTGTGAAGAAAATTTAACTCTTGTTTTGTATAGAAGCAAAATTTGATTTATTTTGTCGAAAAAAAATGTTTTGACATAAAAACTGCAAACACACTGGTATTATCTCGCGGCCCCCTCTATGCTTTCTATGCCTCATTTTCTAGCAAGTGGCTACATGAGTCTGCATCGCACCGGCGCGGACGAATCGCCGAGAGAGCATCGCTCGGTGCGGACCTTGTAACCACCTACCACCGGGAATAAATGTTCGGGAGCTTCCGAACGGCATTTCTTTCACAGCCGTGTCACGTGTGACGCTGTAGTCATTGTTTCCAACATTACGTACAAGATAAACAATATTATATACAAATTATTGACCAACAAACATTCTTCTTCTTAGTTATTAGCTAACTTAAAACTTTATTATTCGTAATTAATAGCTAACTTAATTTAATGAAAATATGTGAAAACCTATGCAGGTAGAAATAGAAATACAAACTTATTTTGTAATATAACTTAGTCTATAAAGAATATAAACATTATTTTCTTTTTTTTAGTTACAATAATCTTATGTTTGGTTTAATAAAGTGAATTAGTTAAAAATCCTACTTGATTTTTACTGTAAATAAATTCCCTTTAGGTGCGGTGCGAGTCAGCTTCGTGTAGCAATAGCTTTATATTCTTAATATCCCACCCGGCTGTGGTTCGTATTCCTGAATGCATTCTTCAGCATTTTGAATGGTTTTTACCTGTAGAGTTCAATGGGAAAACTATTATAGATGGTTCTTAGTGTTCTGAGTAAATTATTATTATTATTATTATTATTATTAGCACCACGTCTTACTACCCGTTCGGGTTATACGCACTTACGCTAATGTGTAATGGATAGGGTGATTGTGAGATGAAATGGGGGACCTACAGTTTAACGTGGGATCCGAACCACGGCGGAGGCCTGGCATTCCTCACATCCACAAGTTGTGATAAATACACGTCTTGTCAGAGGGGAAGGAAGGGTTTGGTAATTAGGTAAATCTGTGCCAGGACTGAGGAATGAACCCCAGACTCCCAGCACAGAAGTCCGACACCTTACCCCTAGACCACCAGGTGGCCTGAGTTATTTACTCTTCGAGCTCAATTTTCGGCATGATTTTTTTTCTCTTTAGCATCGCCTCTTACTACCTGTTACACGTATGTACAAATTAAGCTATTGAGCTAGGGATTAGGAAAGTTGCATTTAGATTAAGTGTATCCGCATTTGCGTGGAGGGAAAGTGGAAAATGATTTAGGAAAACCACCCTCAGTACACCTGACCGGGATTCAAACCCCAATCTCTCCGTCATTGGCAGTCTAGTATATTGATAAAGTGTCACCTTATACCATGAGGCCACAGAAGTTGGTAAACGTTGAGGTTTTCTTTTCCACAAAGATTGAAGGAAAGTAAGATGCGAATAAAAATTAAAAAAAGAAATAAAAAAAAGCTTTAATGAAGACACAAGGTCAATAAACTTGCTAGCAACTTTGTTTCTGATACATTTATTAGATCATTCGTTCATTCACATTTCTCAGATGTGTCACACATCACAAAAGTAGGCCAGAAGATAAAGTGATTGCACAGAAAAAAAAAGGTTGTACATTCATAAGTTTCTAGGTTCGATTACTCAACTATCGACGCCATTTAAAATACAGATCTGTGTCCTAATAATTTCATACGGACTCAAGATTTGACAGATGATGAAACCTACAAGGTTAGAAGGTGATTGACTCTTAAACAAGAGGTCAAGGTTCAGTCCTCCTTCGGGTGACCTGAGGGCTTTTTATTTTTAAATACAGAATCTAATTTCTCATTCTTACCATGGAGAAAAGTTTGTACAATCTCTTAAAATTACCGTTTTTATTTTAAATTATTTATTTTAACTAGCTGAAAATAAGAAACCACGTCAAAAGGTCGTCTTCAACCTCCTATAAAAAATGTATTTTTTTAATCGTAGAAAGCCGGTATCTACGTATATACAGAGTGTATGCTAAGACACGAAATTCCTTTTAAGATCTTAAATCCTTATAGCAAGAGTAGGTGGCCTGGTGGTCTAGGGGTAAGGTGTCGGACTTCTGTTCTGGTGGTCCAGGGTTCAATCCTCGGCCCCAACAAAGATTTATATGATTGCCAAACCCTTCCTTCACCTCTGACAAGACGTGTATTAATCACAACTTGTGAATGTGGGGAATGCCAGGCCTCCACCGTGGTTTGGATCTCACGTTAAACTGTAGGTCCTCCATTTCATCTCACAATCACCCTACCATTACACATTAGCCTAAGTGTGTATAACCCAAACGGGTAGTAGTAGTAATAATAATAATAATAATAATGTATAGCAAGACATGCCTATAGTGTCACGCAATTAAAGCCATCTGATGTTTAGTTGGCTACGTAGTAACGCGGTCAAATGGGTCAAAACGTGCTATGCACAATGTTGTCGTTAGAATGCAACAAGTGCATGATCATGCACAACGAAAGGACATGTGTCCGTACATATTGCCACATATATAGACGATCTAGAATAGAAATCACACGCTGCTCTTACAATCGTCTCTGCCAGCTTTAGCGACGCGCTCAGGATACGACGCAATGCTACCTGTCTCGAATGCATGGTGGTCGTTTCGAGTGGCTTCTATAAAAATGGACACTACTATTATTTAAGGAGAAGAATAATTAATATTTTTTCCTAAGCATGTTGTGCCTCTAATTACTATACCATGGTTCGTATCATTATTCACATCATTTAACAATGTCACCATGTGGGGAATGCCAGGCCTCCACCGTGGTTCGGATTCCACGTTAAACTGTAGGTCCTCCATTTCATCTTACAACCGCCCTACCATTACAAATTAGCGTAAGTGCGTATAACCCGAACGCGTAGTAAGACGCGGTGCTAATAATAATAATAATAATAATAATAATAATAATAATAATAATAATAATAACAACAACATTGTCACCCATTTCGAAAACAAGGAATCAAGCGATGTTCGTTGAAATAACATTTCGTCTTGTTTTCGTATAAAGAATCGTGGTTCGAAGAGGAAAAGGGGCAATTTGTATACAATTTAATATCTTATAAATTGGAAGTGTACAGTTTATTTATTTATGTTTTACTTAAAACCCAAGAGTATTTATATTTAATAATAAAGTAGTAAACACGTTTAAACTTTATAGATGCGATAATACCGTTCAAGATGAATTCATCAGTGATGCCACACGCTTGTACTAAAACGTAAAACTTCTCTACTCCTAAGTTCCATTATTTTGTAACATTTTAAGTAAATAATAATGATTATTTGGTTAGTTTAATCTTAATAAAATATCAAAACGTTAACATGAATATGTTAAGAACTAGGTTTTAGAGATTTGAAAGATAAAAACAAATTGGTAGCTATTTAATGGTAAGGAGACTGTTGCACTATGAATACTAAGTGGTCCTATGTTGACACAGAAAAAACCGCTTGAAAACGACCATTTAGAAATTACCACGAACAACATATTATTTTACATGGTTAATGAGTTTAAATATTTAGGAATAATTTAAACTAACCATAACGATATTAGTGTGTAAATTATTAAAAAAAGATACAGCTAGGAAATTTATGATATTACTAGGTCAATAAATTGTTAGCATCTCGCCTGCTTTCAGGGAATTTTAAATTTAGAATATACTGTACCAAATAATTATTTTACCGGTTATTCTTTATAGTTGTGAAACTTTATTATTTTATCTTTCATGACGAGAAGAAATTTCGGGTGTTCTAAAATTAAGTGCTCAAGAAGATATTTTATTCAAAAAGGGATGCCTACAGAGGAGAGTAAGGATCTTATACAGGATGTCCCAAAAGGTCCTGTGCAATACAGTACCACACACCTCAAAGAAATTGTTTCTATAACAAATTTTGGAATTTCCAGGACTCGAATCCAGAACTCTCCAGTACACCCATACTAGACTTTATTGGCCCTTTAATCTGCGTGTCAACCGATGCAGTTATTGGTGAAAATTAGCATTGCCGTTTAAAGTGTCTGTAAATAAACCTCCAAACACGACCATTCTCCTCTGTGAGCCCGGACAAGACTTGAAATATAATGGGCTATCAAAGGGCATCTGGCTCAAAAAAAGTCATCAGTGGTATCAATGAGACTTGTCGATCAAACAGTACGAGCTGACGTCATCGATAGTGGTGGGGAGAACAAAACTGGAGTAAACTAGAATACTACCACGATAACTCCTGAACGTATTGGCTAATGATACATTAATTATTTTTGTTTAAAAAAAATGTTCACGTCATGTGGATTTTTGCCAAATCAACGTTTACGTAGTTCAAGTGATGGTGTCGTAAGATGATTCTATTACTAGATTTTTAGTTTAAAAAAAAAATGAGTATCACGTCTTATAGCCTGTTCGGGTTATCTACATATTTAAAAAATATAAACTAGGAAAGTTGAATTTAGATGAAATGTACCCGAATTGACGTGAAGGTAGGTTGAGAAAACATTTAGGAATATCATTCTCAGTACAACCCGACACCAGGATTTAAAACCAGATCTTACCGGTGCCAGCAATCTAGTCTAAAAAAAACAACGAGAGGGACACCTTAGCCTATGCGACCACTGAAGCGGTCTAGGGAAATAGTTACCTGTACTATTTCCCGCTTCAGTGGTCGAATGGTCTAAGGCATCACTTTCGTGTTAGACTGGCCTGCCGATGACGGGGAGATCGGGGCTCGAATCCCAGTCGGGTGTACTGAGGGTGGGTTTATCTAAGTGGTTTTCCACTCTCCTTCCACACAAGTGCAGGTAAATTACCTGTAAAATGCTTCCTTACTCATCCCTATCACATTATATTAATTATAATTAGGGTTGTGCAAATTCCGATACTAGATTCCTCGACACCCTCGATACCCATGGTATCGAATAGTATCGCAATAATCGATAATATACGTCAAAACCTCGATACCACTATTCAGTATTCAACACGGTTGAATCCTTAAATATTTCTTATTGTAGGCCTACTAGTCATTGTAAATGTTATTTTAGTCTGGTTAATTCTTGTTATAATTTGTTTAAATATTCTAATTGACTAATTTCCATATTTTGACACATGGAAACAAATTAAATATTTCTCTTTTTACCTAGTTTCTATGCTTAAAAAATAAGGATTTATTTAATTTCATGTTGAATGTTATCGAACAGGATATCGAGTATCGAGAAGATGAAATGATAGTATCGAGCAATGTATCGGAATCGATAAAAGTAGGTATCGTCCCACCACTAATTATAGCATCTGCGTGTAACCTGAACAGTTATTAAGACGTGGTGAATCTTGACATGTTTGAAAAATGTATCATTGGTGAAATTGGAGCTCCCCCTTTAACAGTGTAGAGTATACGGTCCAAGGACAGGGTTTTGTTACTAGAATTAAGTTGGTTTGTAGTTTGTAGTTCGTGTGTGACGTGATTCAGACTTGGTTTGTATTTATGCATAACATACAGTCTAGCTAACAGTAAACAAACCACTTTGGTGGCCGTATGGTCTAAGGCGCTACCCCCGCAGTAGACTAGACTGCCAATGGCGGAGAGATCAAAGTTAGGATCTCGGTCGGGTGTACTGAGGGTGGTTTTTCCAAAATTGTTTTCTACTCTCCCTTCACGGAGATACGGGTACACTTCTTATAAATATAGCCTTCCTAACCCCTAAAACCATTAGCGTAATTAGTACATAAGTGTATAGCCCGAACGGGTAGTAAGACGCGGTACTCAATTCTCTTTGCAATACTAGATAAATAGTTCAAGACACAACATTCATTAAAATGAATCTTATGAAACCAGAAACTAACCTAATTTAACTACTGCCTGTACCAACAAATCAAATTTGATTCTAATTTGGTGTATCTACTTTTTAATTAACGTAATCCAACATTTATAATTATGTTCATTTTTATTTGGTAAGGAGTAATAATAATTGATAGTAAGATTGTATATTCCTTTTTATTCCCTTCTCTTTATTGTGTTTTATTTTATATATTGGCGTATAGCCCGAACGGGTAGTAAGACGTGGTGCTAATAATAACAATAATAATATTTTATATATTACTTTTCTTCTACGATGACGACATGTTTCGGTGATTTTTAATCATCTTCAAGTCTTATTTGTATTAAAAATGATTGATTTTACTTTATAGTATTGGAAAGTTTGTGAAAATGTTATCTAGTGAGATGACCATGATGGTCATCTTACTAGATAAAATGTCCACAAACTTTGCAAACGCATGCAATTGCTTCCTACGCAAGCACTTCATCAACTGATGGCATTTCCCCCACGAAAAGCCTGTATATAATTAAACTTAACCAGATTACAAGGCGGACTGAAGGTAAGCCTGACATTCCGGTCCGTTCGTGTGTAGTGGTGAGCAGGGACAGGTAAAACTGTCTCATTTCTGCCCGTCAGTTCAACCTGAAGGTGAAACTGTACGCAAGGCCATAGCGGGGGGCTTCAAAACCCCCATGAAATTTTATGACCAAAAAATATATATGACTATATTTATGGTTAAAACAATACAAATATTAAGACACAAATACAAATTAGGGGGCTGTTTTACCATAAAACGCCCTTGAAAGAGCTTCTAGAGGTGTCAAATATTTAGAAATTTTCCTAGCCTTCGTCATTTTGGGGTTTATTTAATATAAAAAAACACTTCACAGAGCTTCAAAAAATCTTTAATATTTGGAAATTTTCCAAGCCTTCGGCAGTTAAGGGGTTATTTTACCATGAAAAAAAACACTTCAAGGAGTGTCTAGAACTGTTTATCATTTAGAATTTTTGCTAGCTTCCAGCAATTGGGGGATGTGCCTACCAACCCCCCTCCCTTCCTGAAATTATTGACTGGCTATGGCCTTGACCCTGTACGTGTATGGGGGTGCCTAGAATAGCTCGGACCTGCATTCTGTATAGATACTTTTACACCCCTCTGTAGAATGCACGCATAAAAAGCTCAACTTAGATCAACTTTATGCATTGTGCACGATTTTTTTTATCTATTTTATTTATTTGGGGTATTTAACGTCCACTGTCTGAACCGAATGAATACATCAGCACACGAGAATTTCTATAACCGAGAGCGGAAGGACCTAAAGTCTGTTCAGCGTAGGAATTGTTTTCTGAAGGGCCTTTTTCCCTACCAGAAATCTATTATATAGTAGGATGTTGGTAGGAAAAAAGACCTTCCAGAGATAAATTCCTACCGTGAATAGAGTATACCAATTTTGCCGGAAAATGTATTTCCACATACCTTCTAGGTTTATTTTTCATGCCACAACAGAAATGGGACCGACGGCTATACTTGCACTCCAAAATAAGTTGCACTATGGACATTTATCACACAAGAAAAATCCGTTGACCCCAGCTGGGTTAGACCCCACGAACACCGGGTGTTGAGGCGAGCACATCAAACCAAGACCACCGAGGTAGGCTTGTGTTTGAAAATTCAAAGTTCATCATACGATCTACGATAGTGGTCATTCGATTAAAAACACTCATGAGCGTTTGACTTCTATTAAAATGACCTTCATCAAAGTCTTATAAGCTAATAATCTTCAGGAAGGCTATAAGTAGACAAGCTAGCAATCTAAACCTAACAATAGAATTTTAATCAAGATGCTTGAATCAGTAGAGTCTTGATAAGATCACAATTTTGTAGAGTAGGGCACTCAAATCATAATACATCGGTTGATTTATGGACCCTTTTTCTTAACACGTGCACGAGACAGTGGTTAATATTGGTTTGGTTGCGCACCCCATCCTCGGTGGTGCTTAAAATATGGCACCCTCTTTACCACCCCACTCCACTTAGCCCTAATGTTATCACGCTACTCGAATGTTGAGAAACTTCCACTTTTTTTAAACTGTAAAGGGCTGTATTATTTATTTTAGACATAAATATCGTATTAATATAAAAGGTTAGATACGTAGTGATTTATATTTTTGATATGTCTATTTATTAGGACAGAGCTTAAAGAAAAGAATATAAAAGGATAGAATTAGAATAAATGTCTGGAATAAGTAAAATCAAAACCCGCCTCGGTGGCGTAGTTGGCTAACGCGCTTGTCGTGTTGAGCTCGACTGCTTAGGACGGGGAGATCGAGGTTCGAATCTCGGTTGGGTGAACTGGGGTGGTTTTTCCTAAATTGTTTTCCACTCTTCCTCCCCGCATATGCGGGTTCACTTCCTCTAATTCAACCTACCCAATTCCTAATCCATTAGAGTAATTAGTACTTAAAGCGTATAACCTGAACGGGTAGTAAGATGCGGTGCTAAAAAAAGTATTATTAAAATCAAAATGGAAAAAAAATTGTTGTGCAATATATTTACATCGCCTCTTTAAAATAGTATAAAAAAGCATTTAACAAAAAACGCTTTAAACATATTTTAAAAGTACATAGCCTTTTACCAAAAATCATAAACTCCTTTCTTCGGGAGTTGTATGCAGCAAATGAATTTTTAATTACAGATTAAAATCTGTTTCCCAACCTATCTCGTTTTCAATACTCCAAAGAGAAAGTACTGTGGGTCGCTGCTATGAGACATTGTACTTCTTGGATCTACATAACCCGTCCGTCTCAATGTGATATAATTAAATGCTCCCTTAAATATTTTTCTTGTTTCTTCTGATAACTAACGTCCCTCAAATGCCTCTACAAACCTTCTGCTTCCACCCTTCCCCCCAAACTCGCTGTAGTATGGGATTGTTGCGGCTCCATAGCGCCACCATTGCTACAAGATGAGTAGGAGATAAAGAAAACTTATTTTGCTTTAGATGTTTTGTCTTGTGTATGCACATCAACGATACCTTTATTTGTTTCAATTATTTCAGTTTAAAAAACCAGTTTGTCATGATCAGAAAGCTTATTTTTCTACAAAAAAAATAAAAATAAAGAAAAACATAAATAATGTATTATTAATTTTTAATATCTATTATTATTAAACTTAACATTTCGCTTAACTTCATTTTATTTTTTGGTCTTACAGTTCAAAAAATATGTACACTTTATTTAGCGTAAATGTGACAAATAAAAATTTAAATATTAGTTTGTTAAACTAATTGTTTTTTAAATATGTTATGAAATAAATATGAAGTATAGTTTGTTCAGAGTAATTCTGGCCTACTCTGACAATTGAAAAGAGCCACTAATAAATGTGCTGTCACTTTGGCAAAAAGCCAATTCACATCAATTGTTGAAATGACAAAGTATATTAGCAGGGTGGATTGATTTGCAACTATTTTCTAGTATTATTAAACTTGTAGAACAGAACAAGATTATTGTGAATGGATTATATTCATTATATTCACAGTAGCGGATTTAGGTTTGAGGACGCCCTAGGCCCGAGACGATATGGCGCTTTTTTTTAACAATATATATATATATATATACATATGTGTGTGTATAAAATAATGAAAATAATAACAATAATAATAAGAAATCTAATTCAGGTATAAATTAAACATTTTTTAACATAACAATTAAATATAGAATTAATAATAAATTGCTTGTAATTAAAATATAAATTATTTTTATCTGATTAATCATATAATATATTTTTTTCTTGCTTTCGTCCGTGCGAAAATATCAATGACCTCCTCATACTTAATTTCTTGAACCAATTGTACTTCAATGGTTAGTAATGCAAGTGCATTTAGTCTGTCTTGTTTCATACTTGCACGCAAATAACTTTTCACTCTTTTCAGAGTGGAAAATGATCTTTCTCCAGAACCCAATCGATTTTTAATTTTAGTCATCTTAAAAATTTTGTCGCCCTTAAAAATTTGCCGCCCTAGGCCCGGGCCTCACGGGCCTAAGCCTAAATCCGCTACTGTATATTCAAGAAAACCTACTTGAATAACTAATATTTATAAGACGTAATTAATTATGTAAGTTAACTTTACATCCACTGGGAATGTGTCCTTAAAATCTTCGAATGGGGGATAATACGCAAAGCGGGCGTAATTATTTACACCTTTTCTTTGTCACATTACAGTATATTTAATATTTAAAATATATTTTTCAAAAGACAGCGTAAACGTTTTCTAAGCGTGTGTAAAATATTTGTAGCCATATACACACACAAGAACAAAAGTAAATTTCTAATGTGGGTACACTTTTTACTGTATTTTTTAAAATATAAGTTTAAAACTGGGATAAAAACTCACATAATACAGTAGAAAATATTCGGCCATATTGTGTAACAAAGCCACAGAAACCTATCAATATGTTCGATATACAATTTAGATGAGAGATACCTCAGGATTCTGAAATTTTATACAAAAAAAGATGTCGTTGATGCTTAGAAATTTAAGTTTTGTTAGGTTCGGAAAGTTTATAAAAATAAAAATTTTAACTTTTGCGTATTAAATAACGTTTGTTGTCATGTTGTGGCATTTTATTGTGCATTCGTTTAAATATTTACTTTCTTCTTTGATGTGGGTGAGTTTTGTTTTTATTTTTAATTATATATAAGTTTTTACATTAATTTTTTTTGTCATTGGGCACATTCCATTGTTGTGTGCACAGATGTTAAATATATATATATATATATATTGCGTGATTTAATTTAATTTAATACAACATAGAAAAAGTGTGATTAATTTCACGCTTATTTTCTTACTATTCCTCTCGAATCCTAAAAAGGTCATTCTAGAATTAGAAAAATAATCAGATCAAAAAATGTAAGATCTAAATTTATTTTGAATAGAAAACGCTTAAGCTTACGGTTACTTTGTAGAAAATATTTTTTTACAAAAAAACAACCAAACACACCTAGCAGTGTTATTAATTATATCAAATGCAAAAAATAGGTGAGCCATTAAAATATTTTGATTGATTAGTTAGAATGATAAGAATAATTTTTTTATGTGTTTATAATTGAAAGATCAGCCAAGATTAACCTAACCTTCAAAGTCAATTAAAATAAAATTACAATACAATTTTGGATGGATTAATAAATTTTAAAGAATGGTTATTTCTATGATTGAGACATTTTAGTAAATATAACATTTAGTTAACAATACAACATATTTTAATGGCTCACTTTTTTTTAATGGAATTAATAACAAAACATTTTGTAAAAAAATGTGTTCACAAAAGCAGCCGTAAACTTTTTCTACCCCAACCGGAATTTAGGGTGATCATTATAATCTAAGAGCTGTGTGAATTTTTTACTTGAGTAAAACATTGTTGTGCTTCCTTACCTTGGTTCCCAACTGCATATTCCTCTGTCATGTCAAAAATTCCACACTTAAAAAAATAAACTATCTTCACCCTTGCTACGAAATAGAAACTCTCTTAGAAAATTAGTATCCAGTTTTTAAAATAACCACCTGTGTAAAGGTAAGAAAAATCACTTTTAAACTTTTCCATCACTAAAAATATGTACTATAACAGACGCACATTGCTTTTTGTTTTTTTTATCAGAAAGATACGCACAACAATTAAAACTCCCGGTGATACCAACAATCTAGTGTCGACACATCTCCCGTCTAACGAACACAATGATAGGCAAAGAAACAAAACAGAGGGAAATAAAGACAGTACTTCTTGATAGCCTGTTTCCAATAACGTCGTAGGCAATGTGTGATGACAGATGCGAATGCTGTTGCTGAACATTGGACTGACGCACTACGTTTCGTCGTTCAAACTTCATTTGTTTCTACCCCCACCACCATCTTCCTTAACAAGTTTTTTTTTTCTCTCTTTCTTTCAGCCCCTTACAATCTCGGGCGACTGTGACATCAAGACTGCATGTGTGTGGGTCTTTCGGGCCGAGTGACATCCTGCACAATCATTTCTAATCAGGGAGTAGGCTCGCGCTCTTCTCTTTAGATAAACTCTCTTCTGACGTGCACTGGCCTCCCCCCTTCCCCCTTTCCCCTTCCCCCTCTCTCGACACAGAGTTCATCATTCGGGACCTCAAGGTCACGCGGCAACCCTCTGTCGTTTGAGGTTACGTTAGCTCTATGCATCTCCAATAGGGAGCGCTATTGCTTATCGCCGTGATAAAGATAAATCAGAAGTCTGAGGGGCCTAGTTTAGTTGTGTCTTGTACTGACAGCATATTTCTGTATTCTTGCCAAACTAGAATTATTTCTTTTGCACCATGTATTATTACACGTTTAGTTATTCGCATTGATTTTCACAAGTGGATTAAGGATGAGGAATGTATACCACCCAGCAAAGGTTGACCTTTGACTTCATGGCCTACTTTCAGATCAAATAAGTAATTGACCTTGACCCACTTTCGCTATTTATTGGAAGTATCAGGTGACCTGGCGGTCTAGGGGTAAGGTGTCGGACTTCTGTGCTGTCGGCCGGGGTTCAATCCTCGGTCCCAGCACAGATTTTTCTGATTACCAAACCCTTCCTTCACCTCTGACAAGACATCTTGTGAATGTGAGGAATGCCAGGCCTCCACCGTGGTTCGGATTCCACGTTAAACTGTAGGTCCTCCATTTCATCTCACAATCACCCTACCATTACACATTAGCGTAAGTGCGTATAACCCGAACGGGTAGTAAGACGCGGTGCTAATAATATTGGAGGTGTCGAATTTTTTTATTTTTCATCTCGCCCCTTCCCCCCTATTTTTCAAGCTACGCGTCTTATTGCCGGTTAGGGTTATAAGCCAATATATTAATTACGCAAATGTGTTAGGGATGAGGAAGATTGAATTTAGATTAAGTGTACCCGTATTTGCGTAGAGGGAGTGGGAAACCATTTAGGAAAAAACACCCTAAGGACACTCGATCGGGATCGAACCATGATCTCCCTATCATAAGCAGTTTAGTCTATTGCGAGAGTAACGCAACCATCAAATCCACCGCCTATTGTTTTACTAATCCTTGTTAACAATCCACCTCTACAACACAAATTGACAGGAAATGGTACTTCTTTACACCAGCGGTATTCACCCTTTTTTACCCGCATACCGCCATATAATTTTTCTAATTTTGTACCCCCAATGGATTTTATATGCCCAGTAAGTATTAGGGAACTAAATAAATGCATAATATAACGATTTTGCGGATTTATTGCTCTGTTTAACTCAATAATAAATTATATAGTATTTAAAACCATATAAATAATATTAAAATACAAAAAAGTGCCAATAGTTATGTAATGACTGCAAATAGCCATTCAGTGAAATTCCTGGTCTTGTTTTCTAGATGCCAGTAGTAGTTCAATCCGAGGGTGCGAGTTAGTGAGTGAGCTGCTGTCCAGAAATTACAAAGTGACGTCTTGAATCTTGCTTTAAGAATGCTATTAGAAGAGATTTTAATTAAATCTACTTTAAATTTGATGGAAAATTCAGATGAATTGACTGTTGGGGTATCAATTGGATTTGCTATGTAATACTGTGTTTGGTCCTCTTTCTCAATATGTGGAAAGTATTTCAGAAACGCACACAGCATTATGTTGTGCAGTAGTGTTTTTACGCAAATTAAAAACATTTTGGCGTACCCCTTAGGGTAGCTTCACGTACACCCGGGGGTACGCGTACCACAGGCTGAATACCCTGTTCTACACCATTATAAATCCAGTTCACTTCAATTCAGTGATCAATGTGTCACACACACACATCAGGAAAGTTTGTTCTCTACGTGGAACAAACCTAACCTAACCCATCCTAGCCCGACTGGAGATCTAATTTTAAATTAACTGTGTAGTATAGTTTCGTTTAAGTTCAATTTCAAGCAGGTTTCCCCGGTTTCCATTCACACGAGTATTTTATTTGGCGTAGAGACGTCCTTCTCTCGGATCTTTAAGCTGGTGTAAAGGTGGGCTATATTTTGGCAGGTAAAAAAAAAAGGATTATTGTTTTTAAAATGGGGGGTCACGCGTTCCCTCAATCGATATTCAAACTTTGACCTCCTCGTCCCGGACAATCTGATTTATTGCAAGCTTTATGCTCAGAGCAGCGACGAGTGTTGACTGTTGTCTTCTTTCTTCATTTTTAATATTAGTTTCTCCTTACTACTTTTTTTCTATTCGTCTTTTTATCTTTGTATATATACCACAATCTCTTACGTTTTTTTTCACTCTTCCCAGCAATTGATCGTTTTTACGATTCTTTCTTTTCTTTCTCAGCTTCTTTCACCTATTGATTCCACCGTGAATCTCTTATTGAGTTTCCCACCAACCTCAACTCCATATACTATAGTGTTCGAATTAATTGGGACAAAGGGAAAAAAACGATTTTTTTCTAAAATCTTAGCTTTTAATCATTACAAACCTTAAGTAGACTGATAAATCTCTATATTAGTATAAAGTATGTCCTCCTTTAGCAGAAATGACCTCTTCAACTCGTCTTGGCATTGACTCCACTAGTGTAGCGCACATGTTCTTGACTTCATCATCATGGAACCACACTTGTATAGCACTTTTTATCATTTGTTCTGTTGTCGTGCAATTCATCTTAGCTAAACGATTCTTGAGAATATGCCATAAGTTCTCAATGGGATCTAGGTCTGGTGAATTACCAGGCCAATCAAGCACTTTTATTTTATTTTCCCGCATAAAAGTCTGGACCAATTTCGAAGTGTGACAAGGAGCCAAGTCATGTTGAAATGTTCCATCAAATGTTTTCATGAATGGAACAATCCTACTGCGTAATATTTCTATGTATTTGACAGAATTCATCATGCCTTTAATAGGAACTAAGCTTCCAGTGCCATTTGTTGTGAAAAAACCCCAAAACATCTGTTTAGAAGGGTGTTTTACAGTCTGTTGGATATGATCTAGTCGCAGAGTTTCACCTTCACTTCGTCTAACTACACTTGATTTGTATCCAAGCACAAATAAATGTGTTTCATCACTGAAAAGCACCTTCTTCCAGTCGTTAACAGTCCATGATCGGTATTTTTTGGCCCATGCTAAACGTTTTTTCATCATTTTCTGAGTTAGAAATGGTTTTTTCATCGGTCTTGTTGCCTTACGACCAACTTCCAGAAGCCTTTTCCGTACAGTCGAGGTACTCACTTCAACACCATAATCCAATAAATCCCTTCTAAGGTCTGTGCTTGTCTTTCTTGGATTTATTTTGCTATTTCTTATTAGAATTTTCTCAGTTCTTGGAGTAGTTTTCCGTTTGCGCCCACATTTTCCTTTTCTTTTTGGAGACGATGATCTGGAATCTTGAAATGTTCTTAAAATTATTGAAACACTTGATTTGCCCACACCAATTGCCGTAGCTATATCTCTCACGGTCATAGAAGTGTGTTCATTAAGAGCAATTATTTTAGAACGCTTCCTCGGAGTATTATCCATCTTTGAACAAGCAAAACTAACACGTGATACACGGAACGCAAAATTATAACCACCAGCTGCCACACTGAAAGTCTCACAACTGATCTACTGATACACTAAAACCAGTCAAACAAGTAAATTACAGTCAAGGTCGATCCATCACACTGCCTCTAGCCAGATATAACCGGTTTCAGGCGGTTCGGGACATCACTGGTAATCACATATCAACTCAGACAAGGAAAACATGTTTGTCCCAATTAATTCGAACAGTATAGTACATCTCTCGCGCACTCAACTACGGCCTCTTTTATTCTGTTCCTAGACATTTCTATATCCTTGACATTTATTTCGACAATCCATTCATGTTCTTTTAAAGTTAATTTTTCACTCAGAAATCTTTCATATATGCTCTCACACTTTTATACAACAATTTTTACAGATCTAGCGTCGCTAAATTTAAATTACCACGTGCTAGCAAATTTGTTTCTCTTCAATGTTTTCACGGCTGGTAGAAATTTTGTTTCCTAGTTTTCTGAGACATGTAGGCCTATTGAACCGCGAAACCAATATAATTAGGATATTTTACACCTTAATGAGAGTAAGCTTTCCTATTATTTTTTTCTCCACTGCACTAACCATTCAATTCTACTCTAATTTTAATTTAGAAAATATTTAATTTGTTAAAATTTTCACTGCATAGGGTAGACCGGGGTATGTTTACGACGTTAAGGAGGAATGGTTGATATAGATAGTTGTAATCCATATATCATAGTGAGTATTTTTTTATCTTTAAGAGAATTTCATTGACTAACTTTTACGAACTATAAATTGTTATCAAATACATTCGTTTAGGTGTAAATAAATTGTAAATTGCACCCCTGCAAATTCGTCAACTTGCCCCAATGCAGGGGCAAGTTGATGAACCTATTGGGGTAAGATGACGAACTAGAATGTTCATGATTTATATATGCTATAAAAACTCTTTTTTTATATTTATATAACTTACACATTAAAAAACAAAATAATTTAAAAATTACATATATGATTTAAATTTTATTCATTAACTTTAACTATTAACTAATGGTCTAAGAAAAAAATCAATCCGCACAAAACATGGCATATAACATATGAGTGCTTGCGAAAGAATATAATAATTAAAGAAATCAATAATCATTGTTTAGGCCATAGTAGACAATTATTATGAATTTAATACTAACAATAACCACACTTAAACTGGCCACATCCTTCATAGCTTGAACAGTCCTCGTGCCACCATTGTCAACAAGCTCCACACTTCACCCAATCTTCATCAGGAGGGTCAACAAGCTCTTCTTCACATCCTGGACAAAGTATAGTTTCACTGTTTTCCTGAGCTTCCTTTGTTTTTTGTAATAACTTCTATGCGGCTGTTCTGGCATCTCTTTCTTCCTTATTTTAAAAATCTATTTTCCTCTTCTTGTTTTTCTACGAGAATATCTTTCCAGGCGTGCTTGTTAGAACAGATGCTGTTACAACTGGCTGCTTCGATTCTATAGAATTATTTGCTATTGGCAAAGGTTTAATATAGTTGAGAGTGACTTGTCATTTAGTAGGAATTGATGTTTGCCCAGTTATATTCTCACTCTACTCGCAACCACGAGCCTCTGCTTGAGCATGAACAGCTTCTGGTTGGTCTTGCTGCTGGGATGTTTCAGGATGTGGAGTACTTGTCTGTAGAGAGAGCTCATTTTCCAATGCAAATGCCTATGGTCCACCACAAACCAAAGTTGGTTCATCGTGGGAAGGTCCTTCCTGAGGAATATCTCGTTCAATTGTTGCTGAAGATTCAAAATCATCTTCTGTAAAAGTTTGTGGATTTTATGGTTCAATTTCGCAAGCTTCTAAACCCTCTACTGCTTTGGCTACTGTTGCTGCCCTCAAGTACGCCGTGCCAAAAATCTGACCTACATTTCTTGTATAGGTCTTCCTGACCCATGTTCACGCCATCTGCAGAGGACATCTACATTATTAACGGTGCATTACATGCAAATAACAATGCTAGCATAAAATAACGTTGTAGTGTGTTACTTTGAGAAACATTTTCTAAAACCCACATTATTTAGCCTATTTTTAGTAATGTTCATATTAATTAACTCTCACACTTGCAGGTTTCTAGATATATGGACATACTTTTAAAGTTTTATAAAACTGGGGCAAGATGACGAATTCGTCAACTTACCCCCGCCAACTTGCCTTCGATTACATAATTTCAATAACTTTAATAGAATCTTAAACTAAAATGTATATCTATAAAAACTATTGCATGTATACATTGCTAATATAGCACACAATCGCTAATAGCATGTAAAAAAACAAGAACCATTCTTTACGACTGAACAAGAGCTTATCCAACCTACCTTCAATTTCACTGCGAGGGTGGGACGACACAACTTTCTCTCTGCACAGCTACTCTCGGGCGCGTATGCAAGGACGATGCTGAGCACAGCCATTGTACAGCCAGAGTATGAGCCTCGTGCTAGTACGATCTATGACGCAATATCTTGAGTCTCGCCAAAGTCTGGTCCCGGGCTGGTTCAGCCTGTACTCTACCCGTACTCAGAGGATATTTCCACAACATGATCGAGACAGCAGTTTTCACGACAGGCCTCATGCTCTGCTAGTGCTCAGCATCATCCTCGCATATGGGCCTTCAAACTGAATGGTAAATTTCGTTACTGCTAGCTTATAGCAGCCGAGGGGGG
>CABFVX010006315.1:21362-41318 GCA_902151425.1 Timema shepardi
GGGGGGGGGGCGGTCAAGGCTACAGGGTAGCCAACCCCCTCTCGGTATCACAGGCAGCGCCAATTGAAATTCATCATCTTTCTCCGTTCGTAAATATGCCCCGGTCTCCCCTAATCTAATTTATATTAAGACACCAAATCATAGTTTAACATATAATGCCACAGTAAAGCTCATTCAATTTTCAAAATCAGCACTTTCTGAGTCATTTTTGTGTGAAAGTAATGATAAAACACAGTAAAAATACAAGTTTTAATTTTTATTGCTATTTTTTTTTAAAAAACAAATCTAGTTATATAACACACCTAGGACTATTTAATACACTTTGAAATAAAATACAATTTATTGACTAGGTGCACAAAAAAAGACATACATAATTTAATAACAAAGCAGTGGGTATACATTTTCAAAATTATATGTATTTATAAATGATTCATCAGTAAAAGTTCAACTAGACATTCACTCAATGTAACAATTTTAATCCCCGAAGTTTTTGCACTCAAACCATTCTAATTTGTAAACACTGGTAACTTAAATTCCCAATGAAGCAATTTTCAAAACTATAAGAATATATTTTGATTAAAATTAACTAAGTAGTTATAACGTTTTTGAAAAAATTCTAAAAAACTATTTCAAGTAAGGAGCGTTACAATACAAAGATAATAAGAAACTGATGTACTAGTAATTTTTAATGTAATATAAATGGACCAAGAGAGTGTTACGTGCATTTAAAATTTATAAAAAGTTTCAAAAAAGAGTGAAGTATATATAAAAAGATTGATTAGCATTGAAATCTTTTAAGAACTACAAAGTTGAAATTTTTATAAAAACAGTTAAAAAATACTGTTGAAATTTAATAGGTAAATTTTAATTTAAGAAAATATTGAGTTTACATATAAATTGACTAGCAGTGGACATTTAAAAAAATGGAAAATGTCGAGTGTAACATAAAAAAAGATAATAAAAATATTTTGATGTTGAAAATTTTTTAAAAGAATTTTTTAATTTAACAAAATATGATGAATTTTATTTAGATGTTAGTAGGGTTACCTTATTGGTACCCTTGAAACAAATCAAGGTGTAACTTTAAAGCATGGCACACACAATAACAACATTGCACAGTTAAATGCTACATATAAAGTAAAATAGCATACATAATAATTGGTAAATATTGCTAATAAATCGTAATGTGCACCAAAGTTTGATGTGAACGTCAAAGAATGAAATAAAAATAATTGCTTTTCATGCAGTTTGGAATATAAATTTTCCTAATTGTAAAAATTAATTTATTATTTTGATAAAGAATGCTGAGTATGTCTAATTTTTTTTAAGTAATCCTATGATCCAAGGTTTCTCATGTTGGTTGAGGACCAGCTGTTGAGCTAATTCTTTTCTATGTGTTTCAGTTTGTAAATAACACCTTCAGGAACGAGGTTTTATCTACCAAACATAAATGATCAGTGTGTCTGCATGATTGATAGACTGTATATAAAAATTGAACAGGCTACCGTACACTAGACATAAATAAACAGTGTTTGAAAGCATAATTTATTACATAATATGTGATATCTTCTTGATGTGTGCCGCGAACCAAAATGGTTAGTTGGTAAAATATTGTAGGTTTTATTTTTACGTTAGATTTGTTTCTATTAATAGGAATGCTAAAAAGAATGTAATTAGAAAACAAATCAAATAAAACTGATTCTTATTTTACTGAGCTATTATTTGAAATATAAAAGTCTTACGGTATAGTGACAAATGATAGCAGTTTATTTTCATTCATTACACCAGTGGTGAGGGGTGCTGGTATCTAGTATTATCACCGGTAACAGTTGAAAATGAAAGGTAGTATTTTTTATAAACATTAGCCAGTCAATTCAAACAAATGGAATGTACGTTCTTGTCAATCTCCGAATGGAACGTTTTAATGTAAACGTTTCCACAAACTAGAGTGGATACAAACACTGTTAGATGGAAACTCTGATTTGCGCCTGCGCGATATTTGGCAACATCCTGATGTCACTCTGGAGAGTGGAAGTGGTGTGAAAGGCGTGGTGGCTAAGACACAATGTACAATGAAACCATTTCCTCCGCTGTTACACGTCAATTTATGTTCAAAGTAGGGGGGAAGGGGAGAATTTAAAATTAATTTCCTCTCACATTTATGTGACACCCTTTGTCCTTGATTGGAAAAGAATTACCACTTTATTTTCGTGTGTTTTGGTTAGTGTAAATCCAAAGTTAGTTTTTTTAGACTAACAAAGAAAAATTTAATGTTTCAAATAAAACATTTCATTTCATTATATTAAAGTGCTAGACAACATTCAAGACCTCTAACTGGTTAACACTAAAGATACATAGGAACATTCTATTAATAATTGCAAATTAAAAAAATAAATACATCATGTTTGTACACAGGTAATCACAATAAACAAATTTAATAGCTAAAACATAGTAATCAGGAAAGTAAGGAAAAATATTATTCACCAATAGTAATTATTTCTAAGGAACAATTCACAACAGTGGCATAGAACAGACCCCTGCAGGCCTGCTCGTGTGGGGGTCGAGTGTAAAAGTACCCCTGAATTACAGGGGTTGAGGAATATATTCACTACGTGTATATCTTTGCGCTATCGTTAATATCAAATCCATTCGTAATTACTTTTAGATTAAACGGGGACATATAATTTCTGAACAGTAAAATGTTCTTGAGTGAATTAAATACAAAATCTAAAAGTAACTATTTTTTAACATCAATGGTAGCGTATAAATTGTTCCCTATGATAATATGCATTTTATATAGGTTGTAGAACTAGTTGTCATACAATCATAGGAGACAAGTCTCCTGACAAGCCACAGCGTAATCCAATACTAATAATATTAGTATTTTCTGTCATCATTTTTCTTGTCCTAGAAGGGCAAGAAAAAGAAAAAATATCTTCATTTGTTTCCCAGAAGTAATCTACGGGCTGACTAAAAAAAAGGTGTTTGTCAAAAAACAACAATACGCTGATGAAAATTATCGAGTGCTTCGGGATGAAGTTAAAGTATGAAATTAAAAGTACCTAATTATTTAGAAGTTTTTCGAACAATTTGAAGTCTATTAAACATGTTTTTTTTTCTTTGAACCAAAGCTAGGTTTACTTGTTATAATTTTAATGTTAATGACTAGTTTAAATCATGTTAAGCCCAAGTACACAATTGCTATTCAAAAAACTTTTGAAATAGTTTATAGAGGTATATATAATTCGAAAATGTTATGGCCTCCAGTGGTTGGGGGAATGCTCCCTCAAGCCCCTCTGCCCCCAAGTTTTAGGTGCAGGAGTTGGGTGAATAATAAGTCTTTGCCCCTGGTTCACAATAAATAAACAGATAGTAATTAATAAAACGGGTGTTCATTAAATAACTCTCTAATTTTGGTTATTATTCTATAGTAAATCCAAATTCCGGAAATCTAGAGTTAACGCTGCTTAGACAACGGCCGAGAGGACCGAATTTGTAAGAGTTCTGATAGAAAATATTTCAGGATTTCTAGAAGCACGAGAAGGCACAAGAATGCCCACATGTTCTAGGGCAAATTGGCAAGAAATTGTATTGTTAAAAACAAAAAGGGAATCTCAATAGAGTCTTAGTGAGAAGAGAGTTTAGAGCTTTAAAATATTTAGAGTTCTATCACAATCACTGTAAAAACGGTTGAAAAAGAATTTGTCATATCAGTGATAAATTTACATTGAACAGTTTCCAGTCTGAAAGAGTCAGTACTCCACTTCACATTAGCATATTCTGGTTTGGATCTGACCAAACCAAAATACAACTTATAATAAAGTCAAATTTAGATAAAACAATCCCCAGAAATCAAATTGAAAAATAAATTAAGGTTTATTTTAAATTTAAGTAAAATCATCCGTGTATGTTTTTCACGAAATTTTAAAATTATATTTTAAACTCTTTATTACAAATCCTCTTTGACTTATTAATTTCACTGTAAAGTAATCCATTAAATAAAATACTAATATCCATCTTGTTCAATTTATAAACAAGAGTAAAATTAATGTAAGAGTAGTATTTTTTTAAATTTATATTTTACGTTTCAAAAGCTAAAGAAGTGGTTTAGAAATGGCTCTCAATTTACGAATTGTCCTATGAATAATTATACAACTGCATTTATTTTATAGATAATTTGACACTTGGTGTAACACAAAACATCTGTCAATGAAAGTGGTAGAATATTTTTTTGTATAATCTTTATTGGTTCACCACGTTTTATTATCCGTCAAGGCTATCCACGTATATACATGAATGAGAATAGGGTTAGGAAAGCTAAAATTTAAACAATACTAGTTAGTAAGAACAACAAGGAGAGAAGAAAATTTCGGGAGCTTAAAGAAAAGGCAGAATGCATTGGTGGTCTAAATTCCCTGACAAAAGGAATGGACCTGCCGTAAGACAGAACACCTAATAATAATAATAATAATAATAATAATAATAATAAGGAGCAAACAAATAATTTGATTACACTTTTGCAAACTTCTTTAGGGACACTTTTCTAGCTTATAACAAATAGTTTGTGCTCAAAGATCCATGGGAAATAAACAATCTTACGTAAATTTGACAATGAAAACGGTTTTCTTAAAATAATTCTAAATAATAGTATTGAAACATTTCAACAATCAAACGTCAACAGTAGCTATATAAATTAATTCTACTTTTGAAAACTCTTTATATAATATTAAAAACTTAAACTAGTAAATAAATTCTTCTTCAACACCTTATATTACACAACCCAATTATAAGAGCAATTTGTACCCAAGTTGAAGAGCTTAAGTTGTGATCATCTATTTATAAACATTTAAATAAATTCATATTCTATAAAATGAGCTTGAGAAAATACAAATATATAATTATATTCTAGCCATAAAGGTCTACATAATATAATCAAAACAATGGCTGTGATAAATAATTTCTGTGACTATCAAAAATATATTTTTTGTAAATTAGCACTGTAATTTTATTTGTGATTCATAATTATTCGATTTTATTAAAAAACTTATATTTTAGCTTAGACTAAGAATTACTAAACTAAGTTATCCTTAATAAAACACTAAAACTAGATATTAAATAAGCTTCACTAGTAAAGTATCTATTGGTATCCTGGGTCCAGATGATCGGTCAATTGACCTTGACCTCAATGATCGATTGACCTTTTCGTCCCTGCCAAGGTGCAAAAACCATTTAAGTATCACCATGCAAAAAAAAAAAATTAATGTTAAAAACAATATTCTTTTTCAGAGTTTTAAATTGACTTTACTACCTGAGTATTGATTGATCAATTGATTGATTGATTGATTATGTCTTCCCCTTGTACCCTTTATTTTTTGGTTGTTTCAAATCAACTAAACCACTTTTTTTTATGGGTTCAACACCAAGCTTAATAACGTATTATTCTAAGGGGTGGGGAATAAGAAGGTAAATTAAAATAATTGCACACGCATTAGAGTTTTTAATATGTTCAAAAATAAATGCGAAAAATCCCTCTTGATAAAGAACCACCTGGTCGAGATTCGAAACTCAACCATCCCATCCCAGGCAATCCAGTCTATTACCAGCTTGACGCCTTAAAGAGTGTATCCAATAGAGGTGGATGAATTTTGGGGGGTATTCCTTCTTTTAGCCTTGAAACCTACCATGTAGAGTCCTTTATCAGCATCAGTAACCTTTGATTTAATATTTGATTAGAAAAGAATTCTGTTGCAATTAATCAGCCAGTTATATAACCTCATTGCAAAGATTGCAAATGTAAATTTCTCATAGATTTATGCATGTGCAAGCATACTTTTAATTAATACTTGTTACTGTGGCTTTATAGTGTTATTACAATAACTAATTTGTACATTAATATAAGTTATTTTAATAATATAAAAATATGTTATTTAAACTTCAGTCTTAATATTGTCAGTCAAAATTTGGACTCGTGTCGCCATATTTTGTTACTTTCACATAAGTTTGGATTTAAGTTAGTTGTGTGTTTTCACATTTTCATCCCTAGATACTTTAAGATAAGGTGAGAGGTTAACACGTTTGACTCCTAAAGGAGAGATTATTAGGTTTTGATCTCAAATTTCTATACGATGGGTAGATCTTTCCTCCACAATGGAGTTTCACAACTTTGAGCCCGCTATATGATTGTCCTGTTCATTCAAGCTTAGTTGTTAAAATCACTGGTGGTTTGGTAATAGATAACACTATTTATACAACCCGAGTACTTCATCTTGTTATAAATTGCTCGTAAAGTAAGTTTTTCTAATAACTATTTTATGTACAGTCACATTAAGAACATCTCCAAAAAATACCCAACAATAGTCTATTTTATGTTCGGCCTAATAGGAGCAAGAAATACTCGTGAAGTGTTAAACACAAGTTCACTATTGATTTGTTACAAAATTTACATAATAATAAATGACTGATGTTTTTCTAAATGTTGTTATAATATTTGATCAAGATTTAGGTTGTATAAAATATATCTTCTATTTATAACATAGTATATAATCAATTTTATTTGATTCACTTAATATGTTACATAAATGTTCATGATGTAACTTTATAAAATAAATCACCAACGATTAAAATCACACTCTCTTATGAAATAAAAGTATAATTTTGTACAAAAAGTTCATAATTTATAATGATATTTAGTTTCCTACGATTTTAATTCAATAGTTTACGTAACAGAAACTTTCCTAATCTACTCACTAACTCTCACGTTAAATACGCAGCGCTTGACTATCACAACTATTTGACGCATATTACTCAAACATTCTAAAAGTTCATCTTGAATAGGAAATGGCAATGAAAAAGTATTTCTTATTTAAAAAAAAGTTTTTCTTTGCATAATCACAGTTCTTTTCTGTTACTCAGAAAAACTTTATATTTTTTATAGATTCTATTTAAATTTACGAATTTCATTTGACAAGTGAGTTAAATTTGATTGAAGCTTAATTCACACGTTTTCCGAAAATAGAAAGCAGAAACTGCTTGGGTGGTGCAGCAATTCAAACTATTACAGAAATATATATTTGACGATGATGCATTGCAACTAAAAGTATATTCCGTTCACGGTAGGAATTACTCTCTTAAAGGTCTTTTTTCCTACCAATATCCTACTATATAGTAGATTTATGGTAGAGAAAAAGGCCTTTCAGAAGTAAATTCCTACAGTGAATGGAATATAGAGATAACAGATTATCAAAATGTTTGGTTCTTGAGTTAATAAGCATATATTTGCGATTATTGTCATTATGAGTGTTTCTCAATAAATATTGTATCGGAACCAAACTCGATACAAATCAACAGACGTGCCTCACATTTTAAGAATAGTTTCAAACCACTTTTTAAACATTCGATGCAGCTGTTGACCTGTCTATATATACACTGTGCACACGCGATTAGAATATTCGGTTGGTTGTGAGCTTTATTTGGCTTTCACAAACAGATCGTTGTGTTGCAGAGCAGACCAAACTAAAACAGTTTCAATTTTCGATGAGCGAACAGAACGGATCATGCCAAATTTCGGCGATTGGCTTAGAACTCCTTACGTTCTATTCATCTCTTGTTTTTAGGTGAGCTTGTGAATCAACAGTAATTCTTACAGAACATAAATTTCATTTATTTCATTCAAATTTCTTGACTTATTAAAGTTTGAGATCAGTGTTCAGCTGAGTAACTGAATTTGTACCATAAAAACTAATTATTAATGGCCTTTTGTATGCATTAAATTGAACAGACACGATCTATTATCTACTACATAACATTAAATTTGTTGCAGTTGTATAAACTCTTCTCACATATCTTGTAAGCCATTCAGAGTTTTTTTCTCGAAAGCCCCAGAGTTTTATTTACAACACTTATGCTTCTTGACATTGTTTTAAATAATTATGACTGCACATCCTGTTAGACAGAGAGCTTACCTACTGAATAACTACGCTCTTTGGTTATTGGTGGTCATCGTTCGGGCTTTCAGTCGTCATTTTGACTTCTCGATATTGGCATTGTCTTGAAAACCCTACCTTAATATGCTGAGTTTGTGTATATCGTGACACCATTATATCGACTAGATTCTTCACATAGTTCTGATCTGTGACTTGGGGGCGTCTTCGGCAAAGGCATCGTCCTTGGTGTGTCCTCCTTGAACTAGATCTGGAGAGGTTTTTGTTGTAGTCATCACTTCCTTGAGGGATGGCTTGTTCCTCCCTGGAAACCAAAATAATATTTATATATATATATATATATATATATATTTGAATGCATTTTAATTTTCGTTAATATTTTTTATTTATTGATGGGCTACACTTGAAGATATTCATTATTAGTGCATATACTCTTAAGTGGAAGAGTCAGCCTTAATGTGTATCAATTAGATCTTGAACCCCTAATTTCCAGATAAAAGCCAGGCACACTGTTCGTGCAGCCAATATTGTCTGTATTACCTATAAGGTGACATGTAGGGGAATGTTTTTTACAGTTTTTATAGCAAAATATTTTTAGCTAAAATTAATAAAATATTTCTCCATTAGAAACATAGAATTTAATTCTCTACACATGGGGATATCAACAGTTGTTGATTATCTGCCATGGACTAGAAAAAGTGGTCATTAGATTCTATAACACATTTGAATAAATATATTAAAAAACTTTTTATCACCCCTTTTTACTACCTGTTCATGTTATAATCATATATGACAACTGCTTTGATTGAGTAGGGATGAGGAAGGAATCATTTTGGAGGTAATCCACCTAGAACTGTTAAGATCACCATAAGAAGAAAATAAAAAGCTATGTTTTTACTGGATAAATATTTTATTAATTTTTGGTGAAAAAAAAAGTTTTGCTATTAAAACTGCAAAAAAAACACTGATATTTTCTTGTGTGCACTGCACTCCCACCTTAACTATGAAATACGTGTACTCTTCGTTTACCCTGTTATGTAGACATCAAGCTACCTTGCATTATTCCGCTATGAGATAACTTATAAGATATGTGGAATCCATCAAGATAGGACTTATACCTTTCAGGGCGAATGAAATATACATTTACATATAATTACTCTAAGTATGCAGCCATACCATGTAGATTTCCGTGAAATTTACCCTTTTGTTTGGAGTTTAATTTTGTTTTTCTTGGTGCTAAAGCTGGATTAAAAAACAGGCTAAAAGTTTAAACAAATATTTTATTATTATTTATAGCTTCTAAAGTCTACGCAATCAGTAATATTGCAACAACAACAACAAAATTAATTATTACTCTTAGGTATAAATGTCTCCAAAACTAAAGTGATAGTTTTTGATAGGCACGAATCAGAAAATGATTGTTAACTTAATAGAAATGAAAAACTGTTAGTACAAAGGAATGATTTGTTTTATCTGTGCAGAGTGTCCTGAGCAAATGGAAGAATGGATGGTGAAATCTACAGACGGGTGAATGCACCTCGGAGGGTGATTGGATGTATGTGGACTATTGCAAAGAAAGAATTGGTATCAAAAGAGTTGAAGATGACAGTATTTAAAAGTGTGTTATCACCACCATTGCTTGATGGAAGTGAAGCGTGAGATTATCAGGAGAAATAAAAGAGCAAGGTGAATATTGTTGGAATGAAATAGCCAAGAAAAATATGTGGAAAAACTCGTATGGACAGAGCCAGTAATGAATGGGAGTTGAAGGAGTCTGGTTTGAAAGGGAATTCAATAGGTTAATGTGAAAGAAGCGTATTATGTTGGTTTGGGAAAATTGAGAGGATGAGTGTGGATCGAGTGATGAAGCAAATTATATGAAGGTGGAGTGTGTGGGTCAAAAGGCAAGGGTGGGCCGTGCAATATGTACCTAAATGTTGTGGACGAATGTGGGGAGAAGAGAGACATTAATAGTTTTAAGAATAAAAGAGAAAGTATGACTGGGTGTATGGATGTTGTTGAAGCGGAAGGAGTCTGCAAGGATAGGAAAGTGTGGAGAAAGTTTGTGAGTTGTGATGATGGATTAAGTATGAAGTTGTTTTTTTGATCTATATGCACATTTTATCGGCTACCCCGCAGGGGAACGGCGCGATTAGGTATGTAATCGTATGTATGCATTACAACTAAGCTTTGGATCATCGCCAAAGCCAACTTTGCATTTAGTGACGTCATAGATGCAGATTTAGTTGTTGAGTCACTCAAAGAGGTAATGTATATACAGTACATACACTTTATAGTATAGTGGTATTTTTGTAGGAAGGACATTCTGAAAGGCTTTTTTACCTAGAAGATCCTTCTAAAGTAAATGTACAGTAGCCCCATGGCTTCTTCGGTGCTGACTGACAGATCACAGCTGACAGCTCATGGCTTTGAAAAGTTACCAGACCAAATTTTGTATCCCTACGCCGAACCAAATGATCTGCAAAAACATGTGCTTAGCAGCTGTCACCTCTGACAGTCAACATTTAGGTATATACCTAAATGTTGACTGTCAGAAGTCCGCTGTGAGCTGTCAGTCAGCACCAAAGAAGTCATGGGGCTACTGTATGTGCAGATTCCGTAAGTCAAGGGACGTCACATCAACAGTTAAAAAAAATATTGACTCTATCCGGAATTGGGTAATGTTTAAAATTACGGCTCTTCTTCATAAGGAGTCGTTCAAGTACTACCTAAGCACCTTGGGAGAGGAGGGGGTTCAAGCTTTGCTTATTTCTGTGCACAAGGAGGGGGGTCAGAAAATGGTTGCGTAATGGGCACATAATAGTTAAAAGTGTCGAGACTTGGATTCAAGGACCTTGGTCATCAAATTAAAGGTAGCTTAGAGATTTTATGACAAGAATAATTAATGTAGTATTCATTATTAATACTTTTTTATAAATTATATTAAATTTAAATTAAATCTTAGAAGTTCTATAAATTAATAATTTTGTTTTAATTTTACCTGTATAGTACAATAAATTTAAATGGAATCTTAGAATTTTTATAAATCAATAATTTTGTTTTAATTTTACCTATATAGTACAGTCAATTTAAATTAATTTTTCAACAGTGTTTTTTTAAATAATTTTGTACCGTTAATTTACACCTCTACTTTATTAATAACCATCAATTTATAAATAGCATTAAAAATGGTAATTTCTCTTAAAATATTACAAAAAAGTCAACAAATATTACGTAAGAAAAAATAAAGTAAGGGATTGAGCTTCGCTTGTTTTTGCTTACAAAGGTGAGAGGGGGTCCAAAACAAACAAAAATGTGCAAGAACACGCAGCGAGCAGTTTGGGACCACACACCCTTACTACACCCAATATCATTTCTGAGGGAACTGTGGGTCTTATGGAGAAAATCTTTATCTTCACTTTCTCTCAGTCAACTGTCACTCTCAGCTATGTCGGAAGGAGATGTGCTGGGGTAAGAAGGAGCTACTGGCAACTTCGACTAAGCAGCGTCGCGAAACTTTGTATTATATTTCAAGGGAGATTGAACATACCAAAACGAGAGAATGACCACGATTTTTCCAAATAGTATCCATGCAATTCCCTCAGAGATGATATCCTGTGTATTCGGTGATTCCGTCATCACTAGATAGCCCTCCGTCGTTTACTGGCCCTTGACAGGAGGGGTTGCACTCTCCGTTTGTGATCGCCAACGTCACTGGAGAAGGTCAGAAATTGATCCTTAGGTGTAGCCTCGGTTTCCCGAGGCTTTGGCCATGATTTGCCAAGCGGGGATCTTGTGGAGGTGTCATGGCCGGCTATCCCCCAGCTGAAATTGGGTACACACTACCACTCGCTCAGTAGGTGGTGGGTTGGGGACGCCCTTTCCACACTAGCACACGATTGACTCTACGCGCCTGACTAGAGGGCCGGCCACCACATCCACCAGTGAAGAGAGACGTTGCTTGGAGATCACCCAACACGGAGGCCGCCTATGAAAATTTTGGGTGAGTGAATCTTAAGCAGGTAGATTTACCTTTCTTACACTCTACCATCGGGGGATCATACGAGCTGATGCGTACCGCCACGAGGAAGAAAGTAGAGACGACTCAAACAAGTCCAAAGAGCGGACACCATCAGACCTGCTTTACCACCTAACGCTGAGAAACAGTCGCCCGATCTCAGGTTTCCCTAGCTCATCATGATCGAAATTTTCTGGATTATACCTCATACAATATCTCGGGAGAATACCCCGCTACATCCTGTATTCAGGGGTGGAAGGAGTTGGGTTCCATCTGTAACGGCCAGAGTTACGGAGGAAGTCCGAAACTCAGCTATAGGGAATGCTGAAACGTGGTCCTAAGTCACCAAACGAGGACCTCAAGGAGGTGTTCGGGACAGTGCATAATAGTAACACTATCTGATTACCAAACCCTTCCTTCACCTCTGACAAGACATCTTGTGAATGTGGGGAATGACAGGCCTCCACCGTGGTTCGGCTTCCACGTTAAACTGTAGGTCCTCCATTTCACCTCACAATCACCCTACCATTACACATTAGTGTAAGTGCGTATAACCCGAACGGGTAGTAAGACGCGGTGCTAATAATAATAATAATAATAATAATAATAATAATAATAACAGTAACACTAATAACATTTCATATACAAGTGAAACACAATCTTTAAAATATCACACCACAATAGGGCCATGTATTTTAATCCTCTAGTAGCGATCATCTCTCCGCCAAGACATTCAAGTAGTATTTACCTCCCTCTATTCTTGTTTTGCTTTTTATGTCTAGACTAAAATGGGCACTAAATTGGCCACTTATTTCGAAATCTATTTTCAGATAATAACATGTACTTTAGCATCATTACCCTCACTCACATATTCCGGAGCCTGTGTTTCTTCTGCTTTTCTTCGCAACCTCCGTGGCGTCAACGCTCATCACGCCTGCGCTTTGGACGTAGTGTGTGCCTCCTGCACCAAACACAACAGAGAATTCGTTAAACTGGAATCACTGGTTTACAATTCTTAGTGGAAATATTAATATCACTTTTCATTCCACGATTAATGAGCGTGGATAACGTGTAGAGAAGGTATGACACCTGGAACCAGAGGTTGTATATTAGTAGATTAACCTAAAGACTTAATTAAAACGAAATTGAATTGTGATGAGTAATATAATTGTACCATTATTGAATCAATGTTGAACACAATCACACAAGATCAACACTTACACCCACTTTTGTGGTCGAATGGTCTAAGGCGTCGCTCTGGCAAGATGCTGGATTGCAAGTGATAGATATATCGAGGTTCAAACCCCAGGTTGGGTATTCCGAGTACTTTTTACTTAAATGTTTTCACACTCTCCTTACAATCCGGATACAATTCTTTTAGATGAAATATTTCTCACCCCTAACACAATATCGTAGCTAGCATACGCATATAGCCCGGACACACAATGTCACATGACTGATATCATTGTTTTCTCACCGTTGACTACGACGACAGGGGTGAGGTTGGAGGGCGTTGAGAGATATACAGTGCTGCGATGTTGTGACATCACAACCTCCTTGGTGTTCTTCTCCGGTTTGAACAGCACGATGTATAGCTTGGGGAAGAACAGACAGCCCAGTTGCACCAGACCTCTGCACACACATGTACACATTGTCACAAGATCATCGGAAATATTGAACTGGTTGAATACAATCCATACACTCCAAGGTTTGATGAGTTTGTTTTATTTAACGTAATAATTGAAAGTAATAAGGTTTTATTATTATTATTATTATTACCGCGTTTTACTGCCCGTTCGGGTTATACGCACTTACGCTAATGTGTAATTGTAGGGTAATTGTGAGATGAAATGGAGGACCTACAGTTTAACGTGGGATCCGAACCAAGGTGGAGGCCTGGCATTCCCCACATTCACAAGTTGTGATTAATACATGTCTTGTCAGAGGGGAAGGAAGGGTTTGACAATCAGATAAATCTGTACCGGAACCGAGGATTGAACCCTGGACCCCCAGCACAGATGTCCAACACCTTACCCCTAGACCGCCAGGTCACCCAAGATTTTATTAATTTGCAGCATCTTCCTTTAAGATAATAACTGTACGTGTTACAATTTTTCGCGTGTAGTTTTCGTGTTCAGAGCACCTGATTTTCTCACACTGCTTCGGTACCCGCTTGGTCTAAAGGTGTCACTATCGCGGTAGACTGGACTGCCGATGACAGGAAGATCGGGGTTCAGATCCCGGTCGGGTGTACTTGGGATGATTTTTCATAAATAGTTTTCCATACCCCTTGTCCGCAAATTGAAATACAGTTCCTCTAAATTCAACCGTCATCATCCCTAACACATAAACGTATTTAGTAAAAAGTCGTATTACCATAAATGGGCGGTGAATTGAAATGCTTGGGGGAAAAAACATGTTATTGAAATACATTTTAAATGGTTGACTAATGTTTTTGTTGGTGCTTTTAATATTATCCCATTTGCTTCGGTGACTGCATCGTCTAAGGCGTCACTCTTGCAATAGCCTAGCCTTCTGATAACAGGGAGATTGAGGTTTGAATTCTGGTTGGGTGTACTGAAAGTGTTTTTTCCTAAATGGTTTCCACTCCCCCCCCCAACTGCCCCCAACCCCCCCCACACAAAAATACGGGTATACTTCCTCTAAATTCAACCATCCTCATCTATAGGACATTAGTTTAATTTGTACATATGTGTATTGCCTAAAAAGGTAGTAAAATGTATTGATAAAAAAAACTATTCTCAAAACAAGGTTAAACACAATGATCGAGTAAATTTACGCTGTATTTTCCATAGAAACTACTTCGCTGGTTATTTTGTGATAGTGGTAGTCAATATTTCAATATAAGATTCTCCTCCGGATTAATTACGAATATATCGGTCGTGTGTTTGGGGCATTATCTAAAACTACGAGTCCAGCCATATTGGCAAGCGTGATAGCGAGTGACTGAGCGAGTGCTTGATTAGCATATACCTCTCGATAGTTGTTGATGAGGAGGCAAAGGTTCGAATCCTGGCTCAGTGAATTGATGGTGTTTTTTGACAAGTGATTTATTGTAGTGGTTTTCCCATCATCTATACACGCTAATGGTGATTCTTATTTGTAAAAACCTACTCTTATTATAATATTGAAGTATTTTAACTTATCAGTTTTACATATATATCTATTTATTTATACTTCTCAATTTGACATGATATTTGACTTTTTTTATAATTATTGGTAGGTTTAGCACCCTTGCTACTAACAGCCTAATTTATATAGGTATGGTTTATGATCTTACCAATTAAATTAGGCCGTTAGTAGCAAGTGTGCTAAACCTATCAAACATTATAAAAAAGTCACATATTATGTCAAATTGAGAAGTTTTCCTAACACTCAATGAACCAACATACAAAAATATTGCCTAGTGCCTGTAAACTAGACTGTACCGGGTCGGGCGCGCGCTAAGAACCAGTTCTATCTTTCAAGCGCGCGCTCGCTCGCTCGCTCCAGTCTGGCCACCTCTCATTACAACCATTGTGCTCTATTTTATATTCTGGTCACTCGCTCCAGTCTGGCCAACTCTCATTACAACAAATGTGCTCTATTTTATATTCTGGTCACTCGCTCCAGTCTGGCCACCTCTCATTACAACCGATGTGCTCTATTTTATATTCTGGTCACTCGCGTGCTCGCTCACCCAGTCTGGCCGTACCCTAAGAAAGATACACCTAATGAACTGACCCTAGTGATAAAGAGATGGCTAGAGTAACGATCCTGATGGAGTTGCTGGTCGATGCCAAGTACAAGGGTACGAAAGCAAGCCAGATTATGATGGTAGTGTAGTTGGTGAAGGCGATGTGCCTTGTCTCATTGAAACCCCCTGGACACTTCCTCGTCTTAATGGCATAGGCTGTGCACAGACCTAAAACAAAACACACGCATTAAGATTTATTATCACTTTTCTAAATCCCTTCCATAATAATCTAATTTTAAGCAAACCTGTTTTATGTTTCAGATGACTTTCTGTTAGATTGATTATGTAGATTTAGAAAATTGATACCCAAACGGGGATTTAAACTCTGGTTGTCTATATTTACGTGCCAACAGATACCCTACCAAATGAACTCTACGAAACATATTCTTCATCAATTTACCAATCAGCTAACTATATATATATATCTAGCTATATGGCCGTGGTATAATTTTAAAATATTTAAATAGTTCCAAGTTGTGGCTTTTAAAATATTAGTATTAGGGCTGGGTATAGATAATAACCCACCTCGGTGGCGTAGTTGGCTAACGCGCTAGTCGTGTTGAGCTCGACTTCTGAGGACGAGGAGATCGAGGTTCAAATCTCGGTCGGGTGAACTGAGGGTGGTTTTTCCTAAATGGTTTTCCACTCTCCCTCCACGCAAATGCGGGTTCACTTCCTCTAATTCAACCTTCCCAATTCCTAATCCATAAGAGTAATTAGTACTTAAAGCGTATAACCCGAACGGGTAGTAAGACGCGGTGCTAAATATTATTATTATAAATAATATATAAAGTAATGCGTGAATCAATTACTTTTATTTTATTTATTTGATGTATTTAACGTGCAATTTAAGAACCGACTGATTATAATCATGACACGAGAATTTCTATGAGCGAGTGTGAAAGGACCTTCAATTTAGTTGAGGAATGTATTTCCACATAAATTACAGGGTTATTTTAAATGCCACAGTTGGTATGGGACCGACGACTTTACTTCCCCTCTGAACGGAGTTGTGCTACGGATTTATATTTCTCAAGAAAAACCCGTCCACCCCGGTTGGGTTTGGGCCCACGAACATCGGGTCCTGAGACGAACACATTACCCCAGGACCACAATGATTGACGTGGGTAACCTTAAGAAAGAATGAAAAAACATCATCCCAATCTGTCGAGTCAGAATTACTCACAACAACAACAACAACACGAAAAGTGTTGACGGTCACTCGAAATCACACGGTTACACAGTTATAGGCTTACTAACAATTTTGAGGTAATTTTTCAGTTTGAGATGTTGGATAATTGAATTTTAGTGGTAGGGGATTTATTCGTAAAGAATTTGATTATAAAGTATTAAGAACGTTCGTCATAGCAGCCCGAATTCAGCTCCCGGCTCGCGCGAGGTATGAAAGTAAAAGGGAAAAGAAAAGACCAAGCTATGCCAGAAATGTGTGCAGTGCATTCGTATTTGAATGTTTACTCGAAATTCTCCGCGGTGACGATGAGGGACAAAGCGACAATTTTCCTGTTAAAAACTACGGTATGTCCCTATTGTGACAGAATGAAGATTTGTGGGAAGACATTCTAAAATGGTCGAAAACGGCCTTTTCAACGCAGTTTTTATCCAAATATCGTTTAATATTCTAACAATGTTATGTATTAGGAACTTCTATTGACTCTTTATCTCCACTAATGTTTGATCAGAAATGATCCACGTGCAATAGTGTTCGTGTAAATTTACGAGTTCTAGCCGATTGTATCACAGAGTTGATTGACATGTGATGCACGCTCTTAATATATCTGATGTACAGCAGACCGGAAACCTGGAAGTTAGTCACTCTTTTTCTTACAACAAACAATCGCTGTTTGTGATAAGTAAGGAGAGAGAAGAAATCAGATTACTGTAAATGTTTTGTTTTAGCTAATCTGATGTATTGGGCGTTAATATATTTATAATTAATCAAACTGAAGTTTAAATTTTAAAACTTCGGATATAAAGATGGCACTCGATTCCACATAAATATCTAGAAAATATCCAGGAGAAAAATTAAAATTACATTTTATAGAGGATCTTTCAAAACGGGGAAAAAATTGACATCTCTAACTACTACCCAGCTCACCACACTCACCTATTAGCACGAAAGGGTACAGAAGCCCCACGAAGTATGAGTGATCCTTTAGCCCGTCACAGATCAAGACCCGCGAGCCTCTGTCCGGGTACACGTGGATCACCCTGGGCGGGACGTACATGAGCCACGTCACGTTGATGACCACTTCCACCAGAGTCAGCAAGGCAGTGATCACTAGTTGAGACTGCGGGCTGGTGTACCTGGGACAACGAGGCTGGTCAGAATATACATCTATACCAAATGGATACTTTATATTCATGAGAATAGTACAAGGATAAGAGGGGGAAAGCACCCTAACCTATATTTTCCTCGACACCAATTACACTATGATATCTCAGGCCTCATGAGGACCCCAGCAAATACATTTTTAAAAATTAATTTGAATATGAAAGATACCACTTTTAACCATAATTTGAAGTGTATTAGAAAGGTCTCATGACTGTACAACAGGTAGCAGCACTAATTCAATTCGATTTAAAATTAATCTTAAATTCCCACCCATATCTCCTGTACTCTTTTTATATTTATATGGTGACCTGGCGGTCTAGGAGTAAGGTGTCAGACTTCTGTGCTGGCGGCCGGGGTTCAATCCTCGGTCCCGGCACAGATTTATCTGATTACCAAACCCTTCCTTCACCTCTGACAAGACATCTTGTGAATGTGGGGAATGCCAGGTCTCCACCGTGGTTTGGATTCCACGTTAAACTGTAGGTCCCTCATTTCATCTCACAATCACCCTACCATTACACATTAGTGTAAGTGCGTATAACCCGAACGGGTAGTAAGACGCGGTGCTAATAATAATAATGTATTTATATCTCTATAAAATATAAATGGGATGTACCGCGACCCACTTCAGCAGAGTACAGGAGACACATAAACAATAGAGAAAGTTCATATAAATACGTGCCCCATTTAACAATTTTCGGAGTCATTATGTTTGTACTCCAGTAATGTGGAACTACTTCAGGAAGTGCTCCAAATGGCCACCTTTGGCCTGAATGCAAGCCCACAGTCGTCGTCTCGTCGAATTCCGCACTCTTTCAAAAAATACCAGGTGTTTGTCGGATTCTGGCCGACTTCTTGTATATTTTGAAGTATTTCAATGAAATTATATACCCATATCCAGCATTGCAGCATGAATTTGATCGTTTTGATAGTCACGAGCAACTTAAGGTGGGATAGAAGAGGACGCGAGAAAATGACAGGGTTTTTGAAATTATTAAATCAAAACTTTTTTGGGGAAAATAAATAAACTATCGCTCCAGTAGAAACATAAAGTTTAATTTTCTTCATATGGTGACATCAACAGCTATTGAATATCTGTTAATTGCGTAGTGGTATTAGATGACACACCTATTAAATTAAGAGAAAAAGTTGTCGTTAAATTTCAGGACACCCTTGACATGAAAATTAAATTCAATGTTTCTACTGAGAAATTATTTGATTTATTTTGACCAAAAAAAGTGTTGCTATAAAAAAAAACTGCAAAACATTGCTTTCTCTCACGTCCACTTCCACCCTAACTTAAAATCTGCGCCAGATTATAGTATATTGAATAGCAGCAGCTAGGTAGGTAACTTACATATGAATTATTTATTACATATTATATATATAATATTTATTTATAAGGATTGATTTATTAAACAAGTTTTACATTTGAAAACATAATATGAGTGACTATTGTACTTTATGTGTGACGGTGAAAAACAGAGTGTGAGTGACTATTACACTTACATACATTGTCAAGGTGTAAAATACTGCGTCTTTTCTGATCTGAGCCGTGGATGTGATTATCAACCTCATGGCCCTCAGGGAAGGATAAAACAATAAGAATACATCACGATACGGCTTATATTAACAACCTCTAAAAATCTATGCTAAGGACAGCTTAGATTTCTACTGTGAATGAGCAATGTTGTTGATGAGATGAATGATGCGATCCATTTAGGTCAATGTTGTTTTAGATGGTGAATGAGCCGTGTTGTTAAAGATCTGCATGATGCAATCCGTTTAGGTCTATATTACCTTTTTTTGTGTTGAGAGTGAGCCGTGTTGTTAAAGATCTGCATGATGCAATCCGTTTAGGTCTATATTACCTTGTTTTGTGTGGAGA
>CABFVX010006316.1:0-12502 GCA_902151425.1 Timema shepardi
TTTAGATATAAACGCTCTGAATATGTTAAATATAGTCTTTTTTATGTATGAAGGGGTGATCTGATCGGTCAATTCCACTACTGAGGGCTAAGTTTCGAATCTCAAGTCAAGCGCACTGGGAGAGAGTGAAGGGGTGAAAACTGTGGTGTATCACTATATATTTTACATCCACCTTCCTCTCTAGTGCGGGTGCAATTCCTTAACACAACCTTACTTATCATTTGATAAATACTAATGTTATAGCATCACAATAAAATAAATACGAAGATGTACTACAAACATCAGTCATTGGTGTGGGGAAATTTTTGCGAAAACTACAGTGATAAATTACACGAGGAAACGAAATTACAAGTATACCTAGCTGAGACTCAAACCTCAACCAGCTCATCATCGACAATCCAGTATATTGTGAGAGTGACAGCTTGAATCGCGTGACCACCAGTGCAAGGAAATTATTCTCTTTGTGCTTTAATATAGTCTATAAATGATGGTAAAGGTATCTAATAAGAAGTGTGCCAGCGTATTCCTGTTAAACAATTATATGAATAAATCAACTTCAGCATAGCTGGTCATCGACTTCTGTTCTCTCGAGGAAGAGTGTCAAGAACATTATCTGTATGACAAAAAATGCCATTCTCAATACTAGCTAGCACTTTTATAAGGAAGCTATAAAATATTATAGCTATCGAAATAAGTGATTTAAATTACATTGAATTTAGGAAATCACAGTTCAAATAGTTCATTTATAACCAGCAAAATCAAATCCTAATAATAATTCTGTAACTAGGATATCTCAGTATAAAATATCAGTCTATTCTATGATCTAGCTTCAAATAATTAGTTTATTATTCAAACAAATTAACCCAGTTTTATATCGTATGCTGTAATCTGTACCTCGCATTGGCGCTGGCTTATTATGAAATCGAAATACCCAGTGTAAAATAATAGGCCTATTGTATATAATAAAGAGACCTCAGTTTAGTATAATTAACATATATTTAAAAAAAAAAGCATGCACAATAAAATTTCATCAGTATAATTCAGCGTCGAATAATTATTACATAATCAAAAGTTCCTAGTTTGAAATTATATTCTATAACCAGCAATTTCAATAGATGTATATGATTCATTAATTAGAACCCGCCTCGGTGGCGTAGTTGGCTAAAGTGCTAGTCGTGTTGATCTCGACTGCTGAGGACAAGGAGATCGAGGTTAGAATCTCGGTCGGGTGAACTGGGGGTGGTTTTTCCTAGATGATCTTCCACTCTCCCTCCACGCAAATGCGGGTTCACTTGCTCTAATTCAACCTTCCTAATTCCTAATCCATTAGCGCAATTAGTACTTAAAGCGTATAACCTGAATGGGTAGTAAGACGCGGTGCTAAATAATAATAATAATAAACATTAATTAGAATGCCATAATAGCAAATAAATTATTCTATAGTCAGAAGAGTCAAATAATAATCAACTAGGCACTTTAAAACCAGCAAACCTCATTTTCAAAATAATCCTAGGGTTGTTGATATTGCTCGATAATGTTAGAATAAAAAACAAAAATACTAGCATCGCTTCGTCATTGTAACTTACATTGTTTTTGCTTCACCTCCCTCCGCTGTAAAGTGTAAAACTGTTGTATTATACCACTCGCCAGGGGTAGTTTTGAGGGTGGGTAGCGGTGTTAAAGAGGGCATATAGTGTTCATAGTAATAAAGTACTCGCGTTTTATTGAAAGGGAAAGAAGGAATTTCCCGCTCGTGCAAACCAAATAAACAAAAACTAGGATTAAAAAAATATTTTGTTCATTTGTGTCCACTTGATATATTATTCTAGCCACTCTAAGGGTCAAGTGGCTATATATTTATTTGTATAAATCGGTTATTGAAAAGTAAGTGGATGCTCTGAATTGTAGAAGTGCAAAAAATATTCTGATGATTATTTTTCCATGGGTTAAAATTAGCGTTTTCAAAGGTGGTTCAATTTGATTTTTAAAATATTGTCTTATTTAGTTTGTGAGTATATTTGAAGGCAGATATGAAGTCTGGCCATAAATCAAATACCCGCAATCGAGGAAGGTGTCAATAGGATAATACTACTTATTCTATGGCACTAGGAACGCGAAAGTCAATTGGCGCACTTACATGCTTCGCGCCGCATGTCTTACCCATTGTAATTTACGAGATCTGATTATCCTAACAATGTCTTGTGATGAACACAGGTTATATAACTCATCATTATGTAACCTACTCCCCTCCCGGGTAGTCTCATACCTTTTTGGACCAAATATCTCCATAAGCACCTTGTTCTCGAGCACCCTAATTTTTTATTTCTTTTTTCATGTGAGGTAAGATACCACGTTTCACACCCATAGAAAACAACCGGTAAATTTTTTGTTTTATATATTCTGAGTTTAACATTCCTTGACAGCAGGTGAGATGTCAACAACTTATGATATATTAATGTTAATATTGAACAAATTCACAGTACATTTATATGTAATCTATCTTTTAGAAAAAATATATTAAAATAATAGTTTTTCTAGCTTCATTATATGTATGTGAAACTGGAAAACCATATACTTAGTCATTTAACTACAAAAATAGGTTATATATAATTTTCTAAAAGTGTCAGCGAGAAAGTATCAGGCCATACCACTTAAAACACTCTTGTCTGTGTCGTTTTCGGCAACTACTACTCTATTCTGTTGAAGCTAATACTCCTTTACGCCCTTCACCTACAACCACCCCTTTTCGTATCGGTAAGAAAGAAGAGGAAGATATCTACAAAACTTCATGTTTCAAAGTAAAGAGGAAAGCTCGCTGTTAGTTCTTAAATATCACAAAATCTTATGTTGTGAGCCAATAAAAATGACTATATTTGTTAGAGGAAGGCTAACTGTAAAGCCCTTTTTCATCAAGCCTAGTCTGATAGCTTCTAAAAAAGTAATTCAAAATGATATGTCACATTTTCACACATTTTTTCTACTAATAAAACTTAAACTATTATTATTATTGTCTTAATTTACATGGTGAAACTAAGACATAAGCCTTCTCTTACATTAAAACACAGGAGACATGTATTTGAGGAAAACATACACATAAACATAAAATATGGCAATAGTATACACACGTAAAAAACCAACAACCAAAACAGTATTCAACTTAAAGTATCTCTAGATCAATAGTAGTAACAGAAATAAAAATAAAATAAGTAACCATCTTACACCAAACACGCACACACATGGGCTATGCCGCAGATCACACGTTAGAGATTTAGTGATTGGTGAGTTTGTTTCTAAAATCAGATGGCCCATTCACATCTGTGAAGTCTACAGGTGACTTGTTCCAGGTTAAGGCAGATGACACAGTGAAAGATTTTAAACATAAAAAATAGTTTTGCATCTTGGAACACAGATAAAATTAGCTGACTGAGAGCGAGTGCAGGGACCACCTTGTACTTGTTGAAATTGAAATCGGGAGGCCAGATAGCTGGGTAGGTCAGTCGTAATTACTTTACACAGCAGTAAACGAGAATGTAGTTCACGCTTTGTTCAACTCTCTTCCAACCAAGCTTCCACAAGTACGGAGTAGCATGAGCCCAATATTTCAGATTAAAGATTTATCGAACACACACATTACGCAGCCTCCGAAGTCACTAAACACAACATCACAATAATCAAAATGAGGAAGGACAAGTGCCTAAAACAATAAGGCCTTGATATTTACTGGTAGGAATCGCTTGAGTTTCTTTAAAATATGCATTGTAGCAAAAGTTTTCTTTACATATAGCAGTCACATGGTCAGTCCAAGTAAGGTTTTCATTAATAGTAAGGCCTAAATTACGTACGGTAGCTGAGATGAATATGGGTTCAGAGTTGAGCTTAATGCAAGGCGGCAAAGTTGACCGATCAAGTTTAGATAATATAATTTTGGAACCAATAAAAATACCATTTGATTTCTTTGGATTCAAAGAAAGGTTATTTCGCTCGGACCAGTGATGTATGGTCTTAAGATCTGTATTTGATTTATGTATAGCCGTTTCTATTTCCAATGGGCGGGAAGCGATATAAATCTGTAAATCATCCGCGTGAAGGTAATACTTAAAATGAGAAATTCTGTCAAATAAATAATGGTAACAAAATTGGGCCTAATATAGTGCCTTGGGAGACACCAGTCTTAACCGGTAGCCACGAGGATAAATTTCGATTAACTTTCACATTCTGTTGCCTACCAATCAGATAAGACATCATCCATTGCATAGCACTTAAAGAAAACCTATATGACTCAAATAATTTACGTAGTAGCATATTGTGGTTAACATAGTTAAATGCCTGCGAGAATTCTTGTAAGGTGAGTATAGTAATATTCTTACCATCCATAGTGAGACGAATGTCATCAGCTACATTTATTAATGCCGATGCTGTATTATGCTTAAGACGAAAACCAGATTGAAAGCGCTTTAGCAAAGCATGCTTGTTAATGAAAAGGATGTGTGTGTGTGTGTGTGTGTGTGTGTGCGCGCGCCAAATATTCGAGCGCTTTAGATAGAGTAGGGAGAGTAGAAATAGCCCGGAAGTCCCTAACACTAGTCGGGTTGTTAATCTTGGGTACCGGGATAACATAAGCCATTCTCCATATATTAGGGAAGACACCATTTACAAGTGAGAAGTTAAAAATAATGGTTATTAGAGTAGTGACAAAAGGTAGAATTAAGAAGAGGAAGGTAATTAAAATTTTGTCAACCCCAATCGCCTTGGATTTAATTCTACTTAATGATTTAATTACACCCTTAGTTGTCACTGGTGAAAGATACAATCTGTTATCGTTTGGCTAGTTAGCAACAGGAAAAGGTTGTGGACATGGGTCAGTCTGCTGCGAAAGGGCTGTAAATTTCTCAGTAAATGTGTTGGGTTGTTAAAGAAAAAGAGCCCTGTTTTAATCGTTCTACTTAATTTTGGCCTGAGCCATATTTTGAAATAATGCTTTTTAGAAATAAACATAGCTTTTAATCTAAACGTCTGCCTGAAAATTTCTCGCTTACCGAGGTGGCCCCCATAACACGCAATCAGCACGTTTTACTTGATCAATTTCATAAAAGGTTTACATGAATATAACCAGGCTCCTCTAGATGTGTTTTCATTCTCTCTTTACTTGGGATATAAACAGGGACCTATAGACGAACAGTACATTCATCCTCCTTACCTGAGATATACTTCCCAAACCTCTATCTGAGATATAGTTATGGTCCATATCTTTTTCTGAGACACAACCAGCTTACTCTAAACTAAGATGTATCTAACGACATAGCTCACTTTTCCACCGCAATTACATATTTGAAATGTACTACTCCCCTTAACCGCGTGTTATGTTGGTAATAAAATGTGTATATTGTAATATTATTATTAATAACGCTATTAAATGAGCGTATCATCAAGTTTCCAGCTGCGGTCTCTCTGGGGCCGTAGTCATTTATTAGAACGGGTCGCGGGTTTGCTTTCTACACTGATGGTTCTAATAGAGTTACGTATGCATGAATGAGCTAGAATGTGTTGATTATAGTATGATTAATTGAAAGAGGGGGAGGGGGAGTTGCGAATATAGTGGAGAAGGAAGAGAGGGGTGAAGTTTGGTTTGATTTGTAGACATTCACGATTGCTTTACAAGCGGTTATTACTCGAGCTCTGAGCTACAAGAGTGCCTGGGTTTTATTATCGATACGGTCGAGAAATATATAACTGGAGAAGTTACTGGGTTTCCTTTCTTGAATTAACGTGCGGAGTACTAATTTTTTTTGTACCGCATCTTACCACCCAACCGAGCTATGTGGATTTTAATTATACTACGGATATAGGGACCAGGAAGGTATAATTTAAATTAATTTCACCCGCATTTAAGTGGAGGAAGAATGGAAATTTATTTAGGAAAAACCACCCCCCGTTTACCCAGCCTGAATTCAAATACCGATCTCCTGCTCCTCAGCAATTCACTCCAGTGAATGACCATGTGACCACGGATGCCGGTTGTTCTAGAGTTTAGTTAGTTTGTAAGTCGTGTTCTTAGATGACCATTTGGTTCAAAGAGTGCAGATTAAATAACCCTTGTGATAAAACAAACACCTTAAAGCTAAATAAATATTTGTTGTTTAAAAACTACATGTCAAATTGGGAGAGAGAACCAGAGTGTACCCCCCCCCCCCTCCTACACAACTTCATTTCTCACCCGAGTCATGTATCCCCTCCTACTCAATTGAGCAAATTATTCGCTATCCCCTTTCACCCGATGTGATAGCATAGCTGTCATAATCTCTCGCAAGAGCTTGGTAAACTACACACACACACACACACACTGTGCGCATGCGCGGCGCACCCTCCCTCTCACCCATCCTTTTAGTAAGAACCACCTCACACAATGGCGCCGACCTATAAAAACCCATCAGCGACGGGCCATCTTTTGTCCGCGTACATCCAGACTTACCCATAATACATCATAATAACATAATCAGTGTCTAAGGCTAGATAGGAAGGGGGGAATTATAGAATAAGTTATGAAGCGCCTTTATGCCAGCAATACGTATTCAAATGAAGCCAGGCAGCAGAAAAAAGAAACAATTCACGCCGGCTCAGTCGGTCTCACTACAATGATGGAGGTAAATGAATGCCACAGAGAAATATAGTTTTTTATTATTTACGCGAAACTTGTCAAGTTTTAATTTATGGGGTGGAAAGGTTGTGATGCTGGTGGTAGTATCAACGATCGAGTGAGTCATCGGCCAAAGTTTGGTCTCATGGTTAGGGTACACGACGCCTCAGTCCATGGATGGCCATAGAAATCAAGGCACCTGGGGCCAATCATATGAATTTTAGGCTTTCTTTTTTCTTCAAATCCTACTAAATATAAAAAAAAATTAATACTCATCTGTGCTTCGCGTATACACGCGTAAGGATAAGGAAAATATAGTTTAGAAGAAATGTACCCTAATTTGTATGGGGTGATAGTGTATAATTATTTAGGGAAAATAACACTTGAGTAGACCTGGATTACCTGGATTGAAGAACATAGTTCATGAACCACTGGTATACCCCTAAACTGTCCTCCCACCTTTGCACATCACACTGGGTCTGATGAAACAATTGGTGAAAGCTTCACCCCAGGAAAGTACCTGTTGTAAGGCGGCAATTTGACATAGTTAATTTATTTACTCTTTATTTATCATTGTCTGGACCGTTAGGCGTTGGTTTAAAACATTTACGCAGTAATAAAATGATTTATTTTGTTTTGGGACATTTGTAGAGGTAAAGTTGGTTTGTGATGATTACTATTGTTAAGGATAAAATACTGGTTACGTTGGTTAATATTAATTCACATTGTGTTAATTCATCGAACAAAGGAACAAATATATAGTAGGTGAAGCGTAACCAGCCCATAGATCATTAGTACGAGACACTGGTGATATTTTTTGCTAATATTATTGCTGAAATAGCTAGCTTAAACAAATTAAAGATAATTATTATATTCTTCACTACCACAATTATTTAGCAGAAAAAAGGAAGAGGAAAATATCAAACTTAATTTCAAGCCGTTTAAAATATATTGGTACTAAATTCCCATCGATCACAAAAGTGACCCGTTTTGGTGGCCGCATGGTCTAAGGAACTTGACTGCTGGTGACAAAGAGATTGAGGTTAGAATTTCGGACGGGTATACCTAGGGTGATTTTTCCAAAAATATTTTTCAGTCTCCCTCCACGCAAATGTGGGTATACATCCTCTAAATACAGCAAGCCCTCGATTTTATGGACTAATTGGGGGGCAAGCCTGTCCGTAAAATCGGAGTGAAAAATTTAATTAGTTGAAAAATACAAGTAAAAAAATTGTTGGTGTTGGTAATGCATTTTCATTACAATGAGGTAAGTAAAAGTAAGTTAATAATATACACATAAAAATAGCAGTGCAGTTTGTCTTTGTATTTAATTTTTCTTCTGAGTTAAAAACGCCTGAACTTTAACAAATTTGTCATCATTTTCTTCTTTAATTGTGTGACACAAACATATTCATTTTTAGTTGTTTGTATTTGTAATGCTGTTTTCGAAACACAACTTCCCTTAGCCGTCTTACATGTTGCTGATAAAGCTGCATTTCCATATCTTTAGTCACATTCAGATAATTTACAACCTTATTTAGTGCTTCTCTAACGTCAGAAAGCTTATGAGTCTCTCTTGTACAATTTTAATCTTTGTCGTCACCATCTTCATCTTCAGATCTTGTAGCAGCTCTTACCTTTTCTACAATATCTTCCTCAGTCATTATGTAGTGTCCAGGATCCCCCTTGTCAGCTTCCAGCCACTCTTGAATCTGTTCTGCATTTCGACCCACTTCCTCTCCCATCAACAACTGCTCTTCGAAATCTTGTTCCAATCCTTCCAAATCAATTTCACCATCTTTGTCCAACAAAATATTCTTCCATGCGTTAGAGAGAGTCGTGTTTTTGGTATTTTGCCAGGCAATTGAAAATTGCCGCTTTAATGGTATAATTCCTTATGTTATCTAATGTACTCTTACCTCTAGTATCCTCCATCACGTCAGCAGGCTGTTCAAGCACTTCCATGACTTCTTCTAAGAACTTCCTCCTGTGCAAACGCTCACAGGCCATTATAATTCTTTGATCCATAGGCTGGATAAGCGAAATAGTGTTAGGGGGTAAAGCCATTCACTTGATTTTTACATCAGAGCTGCAAAGTATCACACAGCTTGGATGTGATGGAGCATTATCCAAAAGTAATAAAGCCTTGACTTCTTCTTTTGGGATCATGAACCCTTCTGCTTGGTATCGTTTAACTGCAAGTACTAAATGGAGGTTAAACCAATCCTTGAATATTTCTTGAGTAAACCAGGCCTTTGTAAAACTGTAGTACAGCACAGGCAGGTCATTCATAATATCCTTCAGAACTCGTGGTTGTTTGGATTTGCCAACTATAACAGTTTTTAACTGGTGACTACCGTCGGCATTGGCACAAACAAGAGCAGAAAACCTCTTTTTGCTTCGTTTTCTTCCTGGGACTCAGGTTTCATGTCTAAAAGCTTGTGTATTTTCAGGCAAAGACCTCCAAAAAACACCAGTTTCATCTGCATTTTACAGATGAGATGACTTCATTCCTGTTTCATTTATAACTCGATTCAACTTTTCCCTGAATGTCTGCACATTACCAAATTCAGCACTGAATTATTCACCACACGTGTTTTGATTTGTGATGCTATGTCTCTTACGAAAACGCTACAACCAACCACTGCTCGCTATAAATCCTTATACATTCAAATGTTTAGCTAGCCTTTCAGCTGCAGCCTGAATTTCAACACCCCGTACACCGACACCACTTGTTCTCTATTGCACATATCATTTATAAATTGCTTCTTCTAATTCTCTCTCTTTTGGCAATTCCAAGTTTTTTCTTTGGTTACTCTCGCTGGTTGAAGGTGTCACATCATATTTTTTAGAAAACAGTTTCACTTTTCCCTTAAGCTTTTTTTTTATGTCGAACACAGTTTATTTTGCAATTGAAAATTCCCTGGAAATATAAGCCACTAATACCCCACTTTCTCTTTTTTCAATAATTTTTAGTTTGGTACTTAAACTGAGAGAGGTTCTTTTCTTTGGTGTAGCCATTTTAATTATGCACAGTTAAGTAAATATATGGAAATAAATACTGCACGCAAAACACTAAACCACAGCTACAGTATATAAACACGTCTCAAGGTACTGCACATGAAACAAGCCTAATGATCCAGAAATGACTATTAAACTAAGCTCCAGAACAACTTATTAATGCTACAATTCGCACATTTCTGAAACAAGATGAAACCGGTTTTGGGTGGTGTGCAGTAGGCGGCTACAATGAGAGAGTCACAACCTCGAATTGTACGGACTTGTTGACCAATGTCCGTAAAATCGCAAATGACAAAAAGCTGTCCGTTAAATCCGAAGTCCGTAAAATAGAGGGTTTACTGTATAACCTTTCTAATCCCTAAAACCATTGACGTAATTCGTACATAAGCGTATAGCCCGAATGAGTAGTAAGATGCGGTGCTAAAAAAATCCCCAAAGTGAAGTTAAAAGTTAACAAGGTATTTTGTTGGACCTCAAATTCACAAACTGACAAAAGAGATTATGAGGAAACTACGAACAAAATATAAAAACAGGCATGGACTAGAATCAGGTAGGGACAGTGGCGAATCACCGCACATACACAAGAAGCGCGTGCTTGGGGCCTTAGTACCCCAAGGGCCCCAAAAAGCTAACATCAAATTAATGTTTATTTCATTTTCAACGTTTTGTTAATTGATACAAAACACAACATTCTAACAAAGATCTAACAAGTGGGCCGAGCAAAGAGTCATAAAAATGCGTGGAGACATGCCGAATTTCGTATTCAGATGGTGTTGTGAGTGAGAAGAGTTTAAAAAAAATTATTACACAATTTTGCAAATTGGAGGTAGAAAATATAATTTAAAATAGCCTTATTAAAAGTTTAATGGGACAAACCGTTACACTGAATCAATAGTACAAACAAATCGTTACAAGACGTACAATCCAATTTACTAGAATTCATAATGCACGTAAGAAATAAATTTGAAGATATTGAGAACAATGAAAATTTAATCACAGAAAATCGGAATTACAAAGTGAGCAGAATAAGGAGAAATAAACTGCAGTTTGGATATACATTTAATAAACATACATTATACAGTATTATTTGTGATATATAGTACTAATATCTTATATATATATATGAGAAGCACTAATTACGACAATGTTTTGAATGGTTTTCAATTATGAAATGATTGATGATGAAATTAAAAAGAGCGCGTGTAAAACTCATCTGCTGAACCGATCGATTTTAGGCAAATATTCTGGTGTAGAAAATGTTCAATAAGAAATGTTCTGTTCATGTTTTGCGTGCAATTAATATTACTCGCGAAAATGTGGCTCAAAGACAAGGGTAAGTCGGAGCGCACTGTTAAATACATTACTTTCGCGGTTTTTATGTATGATTTACTCGGAAATTACTCATTTTACTCGAAAGATTATCAGGACTTAAATTGTTTAGCGGTAAATTGTCCATTGAATACGCCCTTTTATGTTTATTTGTTAAAATTTGTCGTTATCCGAATTGTGGTCAACAAAATACTCTTCGACTTCAATGCCCATATGCTCGATGTTCATGCGTACGCCAGAGAAATTCGAGCACATTACTGCTGTGTCTATTAATAATAACCAAATAAATAGATATTAAAGATTCCAACAAATAACACATGCAGCAAATTCTCATAGATTTTAAAACCACTCCCCCTAAGTTTGACTATGTACAAAGTAATCTTACTGTTGAAAACCCCACTTTGTTTCATTTTATGTTTTTCTTGTACCATTTGTATGCTCCCAAGCTGTCCTTTTCTATTGGTGTATCAAAACGGGGACAAGTATGAATTATTATTATTCTATATCAATTATTATTTTATATCAACAGAAAATATGCTAATATATTTTTACTCAAAATGACTGTCACATTATAAAATATGCTCGAAGCGCAAACCATCAGGTTCCTCATTACGTTTTCCAAGTTTCCTCTTTCTTTGTTTCTTGGTTTTAGAGCTCTACACACAACCCATAAATATACACCTTACATTCTGGTGTCCGAAATTGAAACACAAAATTGTAGACAGATTGTTTTACTATGGGTAAGAAAGTTTTATAAATTTGGAGATGTTGTTAATATATTGTTACATTACACAACCAACATAATCTTGTTTCCTTTGGTCAGATAGTTTGTTGTTCTTAGTCATTCCTGGCTCCAGAGTGTATAGATACCGATGTGTTTCAGACAAAGGGTGTGACGTGCTCCCTTCAGGGGTATCCAAGAAGCCCGCCAAGTCGAAACGTGTGAGGACCATCTTCACCCCTGAACAGCTGGAGAGGCTGGAGGCAGAGTTCGAGCGACAGCAGTACATGGTGGGACCGGAGAGGTTGTACCTCGCGCATGCGCTTCAGCTCACGGAGGCGCAGGTGAGCCTTGGACTGCGTTACACTTTACTAGTAATAACTCTTTAACTCTATTCGTCGTACCCAAGTCAAGTGACTATCCTGCTTGTCCAAATCACAAGGCTTGTATTAAAGTCTAGCGACATTTAAGCTATGGGATTTTTGTTCTAATCTTCTAAATACATTTTCTTAGACGCCTCAACAACTTTTTTTTAATGACATGGGAACCCTATAGTTATAGCGTCCATACATTATCCGACTCACGTAAGTTATTAGATTTATATTGTTTAGACTAGCAGTCCCGCACGGCGTTGCCCGTGAACCACTGTAGTATAATAATTATATAAGCTTGACAACCCCCTCCCCCTCCCCCACGCTGCCCGTTACCCACTGTGGTATCATAATTATATAAGTTTCACAACCCCCCCTCCCTGCCCGTTACCCACTGTGGTATCATAATTATATAAGCTTCACAAC
>CABFVX010006316.1:17446-41316 GCA_902151425.1 Timema shepardi
CCCCCCCCGATACTATCGTAATAAGAGCAAATTATTCGTCAAGTAGGCATAACACAAATTGTATCAAAAATTTCTTAAGGGTGGCGTCTACTTGGAGTGACATTTCCCCACATTACAGTAATTTTTAAGAAATGGCAGTTCTAAAACTTCACAACCACTAAAACAACCATCAATTATTATCGTATAACGTTCTGTTGTGAATCTGTTAAAATTATTTAATTAGTTCGAGGAAGGTTAGATCTATGTTTCGAACAATTTACTTGGATCTCAGAACTGTGACATTTAGCATGAAACGTCCTTGAAATTGAGCTTATTTAATAGCTTTTCAAAATAAAACTTATAAATAAACCTTGCTATAGGGACATGTTGATACTGTTCACCAATATTTTTGCGTAAGGCAAACTTTAAAATGATAAAATAATTTTTAACAAAGTTTTATATTTTAATGCATGCTATATGTCTCACTGCTCTAGCAAACAGCCCCCTTAACCATGAGATGTTTAATTCAGGTTATTGCTGCAAAGTTATGTGTTGTTTTCACTTTATTACATAGATTTTAAGGTAATAAGACCTCCAATTAATCTTAGTGCATTAATTCCAAAGACAACAAATCTACACCTTAAACAAATGGCTAAGAACTCTAGTAATGTTTAAGAGAAATAACGAAAGGAGATCAGTCACACTTAAGGTGTTTATTGATTCTGCGTAGGTGCAAACATGTGAATGCTAAGTTCTGAAACGATCTGTGATGTTTCTGACCATCAACATGTCTTGAAGCATTGTCAGACGCTTTGAAGTTCCTTCAGTGACGGTGATACCAGCTTGCAACTCCTGTTGTGAGCTTATAACTCAGAAGTGATCATAAAGCTTTGAGACTAACAAACTTCAGTGTCTGGTAGCTTTTACAGGGCTGCCATAGATTTACCACCTTCCTTATTCCATGCGTTTCCCATATTTTCCGGAAGGTATTTACACTTTACCAGGCAACTAGGATGTAAGTAAAGATAAATAAAATTTCACTTGCCACGAATCTTTTTTAATGGGGGATGGAAGGAAACGTGAGTAAAGGCCAGTATATTTGCAGGTTTTAACAAAAATATCTTATGGACATAATACATAAAATATTACTTAAGTATATGCAGTATACACAGTATTCACATATTAATCTCATAAATTATTGAATATTTGTTATGGGCTAGTGGCATTTGAACACAACTTTTTAATCCAATTGAGAAAGTTTATATTAAAATACTCCAATACTCATTGTCATGACAAACATTAAAGAAAAGTTGAGACTAATATGTGTATACAATTAAACAAAACATATCTAATGAAATATTATTTTCGTCAAAAAAAATTTTTTTTTAGAAAAACTGCTTAAGTACTGGGCTTAGCTCACTTTACCTTCCATCCCACTTTAAATCGTGTAGTGAATGTTTAAAAAACTATTATTTGTACTTAATGGGAAAGCATAGGCAATCGGTACACAACCCAATGTTTCAGAAGAGAGTGGGGAGAAATATCACATGGCTTTGAATCAAAGTGCTTAGTTCAGTTCACTTTTTCTTCTATAGAGACTAGAAAGGCCTAAAGCTTGGCACTCAACGAACCAAATCAACATATATTTCAGCATTATTTTTTAGTTTTTTTTCGAAATACCCTGTTATTTCCATGTTTTCTCCAGACACACACAAAATTCCTGTGCTCTCTCGGCTCTAGGCACGTGGCAGCTCTGTTTGATAGCGATATCAACACCTTAAGGTCTCCCTGCGATGATGGTATTAGACAGCTTTTTACGGAGGACTTTAATCAAGGCAAGAGCGATGACACCATAAAGTATCAACCAAAATATTAACTATTCCGAGCTTCTCTTACTACTAAAGCTACTGGGATTTCTTAAAATGTTTATAGGAGAGATATGACCATACAAATTATCATAAAAGGAAAAATCGTGTGACTTTGAAAAAAAAAGTTAAAAACTTATGTTATTTGAAAGGTGAAAAAAATATTTATATTTAATAATATGTGTTAAAGTGTTAAAGTTGTGACAAAGAAGGTGTTTGTTTCTCACTTCAATGTACTATTTTACTGGCAGTGAGCTTACATTATTTGTGTTCAAGGAAAATCATCACTTTATTCAACCAATTTTTGATGTTCACATTTATGCACATAATTTCCTTTTTTCTCTACTATCTGTGGATAGTATGGGAAGTAAAACATTTTAAAATGATGGATTTTGCTGTGGATTGAACTTAGCACTGCAAGTTTCTATTAAATATAAGGGATGTATTTAAAGGGAGTTAATTAGTGCTGATTAAAAAATATTTATATATAATAACGTGTGAAAACACGGCACTAATTCTTTATATAGTTCTCAAGTTTACTAAGACACTTGTCCTACGGTACACCAATTTGTCAACCATTTTGACAAAAATCAAGGTTCTGGCCCCTACAACTATTGGATAAACAACCTAATCTAATTATAAAAGTCTATCTACTAGTTGCAAACAAATAGGAGCCTGTTGAAACCATATCATAATTTTGTAATAGTTAAAGGTGGAAGAACCAGACTGGCTCCAAAACTTCTCTTATAATATTAATTACAGACAAGGGATTTCAATTTTCCTTGATTTAACCTGATTTTTTTTCAGTTTTCCTCTATGAATAGTGATTTTTCCGTTTATTACATAGATCATACTTTTTTTTAATGCTAACAGATTATAGCCTAAACATAAGTTTATTTTTCTAGTGTTGAATGTTTTAGGGACTAATTATGGTTCGGGGTATAAAAACAAACCCTGTAAAACCATCTAATGATTGAATTCCATATCTTGGCACTGCATTTTGTTTACACGGGAATAACAATCTGTCACTTTTGTTTCAGTGTTTAGGTGCGAAATTAATAGGTTTGTTTTTTAAAGTCGTATATTACGAGTTTTCCTTTACATAAGAAACCACTTATCTTTTTAACTCTTTACCTGCCAGTCCCCACCGTGAGATAAGACTTCATGTGAGTGTAAATCTATGTGATACACAATTTGGCAATGCTGATCCATGTTTGAAATAATTTAACTCAAAAGTAATGTTCAATGTCATATACATTCAGTTGAGGAGGAACTTCAAAATTTAAAAAAATTTGGGAAATAAATTATTGTAAAACTACTAATTTTTAAGTGAATAAAATACAACCTGATTGCGATGTATATTGTTAAATAATATATTATGATTGGTACTAAAATAAAATACGGCTTTTGCCTTTCGAATGCCTCTGTCTGGTGACGGTTACTCGTAATGATGAACTGTCTTATAAAATATGAGAGGGATGGAAACTCTAGAGTAGATACCAAACTGTCCAGTTAAATCATTTTACTATATTTAATTAAAAAAAACACTTTAAACCAGTATTATTTAAAAAAAAAAAAAATCTTATCTCACTTTTGTCAAGCTAATAATGTTTAGAAATCAGTATTTGAATTACACAACTGTTTCGAGCGTGATCGTGTATCTCAACTAATTGGCCATGAGATGAGCTATTAAGATTTCTCATAATTCTAGATTAATCTAGGAATATTGATGAAAAATAGTGAACTACCGCCAAAATTGTGTTATAATTTAAAATCAAAATCAAATATTTATTTAAATGTATGTTACGTCCTAATTTATTTAAGCTATTAACGAGTATATTATACATGGAACCAGATTAGGTGTATTAGACTATTAATTACACTTAAAACATTTCGAAATGGTTCACAAACAAAAGGCTTTATACATTCTCCAATTGAACAGATAATACTTTCTTACGAATTAATTATCTTCATCTAGTACTAATTTAGTCTGTGGATTGAATGTAATCCTTTCTTGCTTTATATTTTACATTTAAACTGAGCTTTAGTCTTAATCACTATGGATAGAAATCCTTGGGAGCAATTAGAATGTTGTGGAGTGTATTTTTTAATGTGGCTGAAAGATTATGGGAATAAAACTTTCTTTGAAATGTTGAATATGTGGTTTATGCATTTTTGACAGTTCAGATTAAACCGGCTGCATCCACAAGTACAAATGGTCCTCTGAATTAAAATTTAAGAATAAAATAGACACTTATTATTTTGTTTATGCTGATCAAAATAAACTGGGTTTGTACTTTGAAAAATGAATATTAGCACCCCGTCTTGCTACTCGTTCGGGTTATATGCTTAAGTAATAATTACTCTAATGGGCCAGGAATGGGGAAGGTTGAATTTAGAGTAAGTGAACCCACATATTGGTGGAAGGAGAGTGGAAAACCATTTAGTAAAAACCACATCCATCTCACCCGAACGAGATTCGAACCTTGATCTCTTCATCTTCAGCAGTCAGGTTCAACACACACCAGTGCATTAGTCAACTACGCCACAGAGGTGGATTGTACTTTAAAGAATATCTAAACTTTGCCAACCGAGTTTAGTAACTGCTAAAGAAATCTTAGTCGTACAAATAGTTATTATTGAAAATTGAAGTTCTTATTTAATTTAAATTTAATTGTACTCCATATTATCTTTTCCCGCAACCAAGTAAGCAATTATGGCTTGGGCAATGTTATAAAACTAGAACCGCTGGGGTCCCTGTTAATAGAAACAATCTTAAACTCGTTTTTATAATGTTGTCACCAGGAAATATTAGTTGTGTTGTGACCTACCAACAGTGGGTTTGATCTGTCTTGATAGCTTGCGGGAGGGGTTAGGTTGTAGGCTAGGTAATTATGTGGGTTCGAAATAATATGTAGGTTTGGGAATTTTAGTTTAATTAGAAGATAGAAGATTATAAGGAATGTTATGTTATACGAAAGATAAAGAAATAAAGCGACTGGACGCCCGTGCTCGTGGAAGAACTGGCTTAATTTGTTAATTCTTAGACCGATGAAACCGAATGATAATGCGCGTGAACCCTACTTAACTCGATCTTGGGACCCTGGGGCCAAAAGATGCCCTCTAAGTATAGGTGCTACTGATGACCCTAAGATGTTGTTTGAAACAGGCGTTGAACAGAGTGACCGTCTGCGATATAGATGGAATTGTGACAGGCCCGTTGCCAAAAAGTAAAGGTAGTTTATACCACGCTATGGCCCCCTTTTCTGGCCAACCAGTTCAATTATGGTTATCAACGTTCTCCTGTAACCTTTTTATTATGTTACTTCATACATACTAAGCCAGCAATTTTAGCGCATGCATCCACTCGAGCAATTTAAACCAAAACAAACATTTAAACATTGCAGTGATTATACCAGTTGTTTATTTTATTAGAACTCCATCGATGTGCATGTGGGTTGGATGCCAGACGCGCTTAGTCTTATTCATCATGGCGGGGCGCTCGGGCTTATAATCCCAGATAGGAGTATCAGGGGTATTTTGTATTCTAAGTTCTTTCCCATTCTCCCTCCACTTTTTGGTTATATTTCCTCTGAATTCTACCTTCCTCAGCCTTACTTAATCAAAGCCCGAAAGGGTAGAAAAATCAGGTATTAAAAAGTTAGTAAATATATTTAGCACAAGGGTGGCTAACTAATTAAATGTCTGGTGCATCAGCCCAGCCAGTAGCGCAAGGTTTGATTCTCAGCTTGAATGAAAAATTATCATTGGTAAATTTGGAGTGTCCTTTTTCACAAAGATAGATTAACAGTCTGGGGGACTGGTTGCTCTTTCTGTAGTAGAGTTATATAGCTTGTAAGTCGTAAGTCAGTTTGTATGAAAAGTGTACGTTAAATACCCCCATATTTTTAAAGCTTATTAATCTTAGGGATGAGAAAGACGGTTTTGGAAGACAGGAGCCCGGATTAGCCTGATGATAGATGAAATTTAAAAGTCCACTTTCCAGTGCACTCAGCTGAGACTCAAACCACGACTTTTCCTTCACCAAGTCTGTGGTGAGCCTAATATCTTACACCGCGTGACCACCCAGGGAGGTAACTTAATATATGGTCCTCGCTGTTTGAGAGATTATATTTTGAATCCTTAACAGATGCAATGAGTGGAAGAGGGAGGGGAATAGTTTTCCATACATGACTTTCAATGTTAGTCCCATATATTATTTACACGTTAATTCAGGTGCATTTTCTATAAACTTCCCCTGTCATCGCAGACCTTATCATAATTAATTAAGAGCTGTAGTGCTAAATATACAAATATTAATGAGCTAAGTAGACTTTTAGCTTCATCAGTGGTGGAATGGTCACTCTCGCAATAGACGGGTCTGTCAGTGATAAAAGGCAAGGTTTTTAAATAACGATTGGGTGCACTAGGGGAGGTGTTTCTTAAGTAGTCTTTCGCTTTTCCCACCACGCGTAACTTCCCCCTTGCTACCCCCCAGCAGTGTAAATATGCGAATAGCCCAGACGAGTGGGCCTAATAAGATGCGGTGCACACACAAAGAATACAACTTTCTCCAACTCATAGGTGTGTTTAAGAACCATTATGGAAACTTTGCTTTAGATCAGTTTCAGCCGAGTATGAACTTCCATCCTTGGGTCAATAAAGGGAAACTTTCCTCCTTTGCTCATTAAATTGATTTTACCTTCGAATAGAAAACTACCAATTTTGTCTCAACTCAACTCCGGCTATTTAGAAACGTGAAACTGGGGAAACACATTTAAACTCCTGAGTTACGGAGGGGAAGGTAGAATTTAGCGGAAAGTGTACCCACATCTAACCCGAGGGAAGTGGCAAACCAACAATGCAAATATGACTGGTTGAGATTCAAACTTCAATTTCCGCGTCGCTGGTAAACCACACTAGGCGAGCATGGTGTTTAGTCCACGTACCCAACAATGTGATCTAAAAGTTAAATTTCTATCTGTTTTACTAGGTTTCTGTATAATAAAGCTTGCATGAATAAAAACATGAAGTTTTGATTCCCATTGCTAATTTGGCTAAACAGCCTGATATATTGCTATAATCTTATTTAGTCTTCAGGGCGCCAACTACTTGAAGTGAAGTAGCTTCACACTTAGATATTTATTATGGAACATACAGTGCTAAGTCTTATAAACCACTAAAACAATCCTCAATTATCTTAGAATGTTCTGTTTCTACCCTGTTTTTAAAAAACAAACATTTATTTGAGAAAGGCTGGATCTAATTTCACCTTTCCCTGGATTTTTAAAAATGTAAAAACTTTTTTATCCTATAGAAACATGTTAAAACCTTTTACCTCTATGTTGGCGTAAATCATGTTTTGAAATAACAAAATACTTATTAAATAACGCAGGGTTTCTAAACGCCTGCAGCGGTGGGTTGACCCCTTATTATTCTTATTTATTATGTTACTTATTTATGTGTACTTTATGTATATGAGCTATATAAGTTTATATATTCTCACGTTTTATACTTATTTAAAGCCTGGTCTATAATCGATCGAGCTTATTGCCGTGTACGCCTCTACTGACATGCTGATAGAACAAACGGACATTAAGATGGGTTGCACAAGATAACAAAACAACTCACAGATGTGCACCCGCTTGTCAGACCATAGGCATCTTTTTGCGTATTCTTAGATACTTGGGCTTGCATTCGGCCAACCAAAAACAAATATGAGTGTACCACAACGTTAATATTTGCTTATACTGAATTCATATTGGTTTAAGTTACGTCTTCAGGTATTTCATTGCAGATATTCTCTTTTAAAGTAGAAAACAAAACCAAAGCGTCTTGCATCCGCCGACCGATTGTAGATGGGCTATTAAAGGCCAACAACGCTATCCATTTAATAACTCATTATTCACTACTAGTGCCAAGATCACGATCAACGTAACGTAACGTAGCGTAAAGGTTCTACTCATTATTTTAAATGGAAGCCATCACGACGCAGTTAACTTAAGAGCTGTCCAGGGAAAACTTTCAAGTTAATTGAAGATACCAAGTGCTATAGCTAGCCAATCATTTTGCGAGTGAGGTCAACAAGGCCATTCAATAATTAATTTGTTTTTTATGGTATCCAGACAAATTATTATTATTATTACTAGCACCGCGTCTTATTAACCGTTAGAGTTATACGCACTTACGCTAATGTGTAATGGTAGGGTGATTGTGAGATGAAATGGAGGACCTACAGCTTAACGTGGAATCCGAACAACGTGGAATCCGAACCACGGTGGAGGCCTGGCATTCCACACATTCACAAGTTGTGATTAATACACGTCTTTTCAGAGGTGAAGGAATGGTTTTGTAATCAGATAAGTCGTCCATGCCGAGACCTAGGATTGAACCCCGGACTCCCAACACAGAATTCTGACACCTTACCGCTAGACTGCCATGTCACCCCCAGACAAAAACTTCAGTATATCCCACCCACCCACATTAAATGAATTCTAATAACACGTAACCTCTTGGTACACTTTATTTTGTATATCCAGTAGAACTCCTATTGCAAGTTCTTTCACCCTAACCTTCCCTAAATTATTTGGTTTCATTTTAGTGAACAATTTGTTTTCAACCAGTCCTAATTCATTGCTTGTGTTTCGCTTGAGTTGTTACGTTGCGTTACGTGAATCCTGATCACACACTAGTCTATTTACGTTAAGTGAAGGTTAAGTTGATCGTGATCCCGACATAAATAAATCTAATTAAAATGGTAGCCCTATGGAATGGAACACTCGATTCACATTTAAAAAAATTGAAATCTAATACACTTGAAATAAATGGTGAACAAAAGATTTCAAACAAAATTTTACCTAAATTTTGTCCCAGAATAGCAAAATAATACAAATTGACACACATATGTATATATAAAATTTTAATAATACCGTTTTTAGCCTCTCTCTCTCTTTTTTTTTATTTTTAGCGCCGCGTCTTATTACCCGTTCGGGTTATACGCTTTTCCCAGTGTTAATTTTTACGCCATTCAATGTATGTCAATTTGTTCACTAATCAAATTCAGGGTATCCACAAAATATAAGAGCAAAAAACTCCTTGAATTTGCCCTGAACAGTAATCCAAATCTACCTGATTGAAACACATATCGGAACCAACAATAATATTAATATATATATATATATTCCAACTTATTAAGAATAATTATTTTTAGGATGCTCATATAAAATATAGCTAAACAGACAAAAATTATAAACCTCGTTTGACCTAGAAGCGATTTGCATCGTTCGATACACGGCCAAATACCTCAAACTAATTTGGCCTTGTTTGCTGGTGACATGGAGGTCAGGGTTTGAATTCCTGCCATGTGTACTGAAGTGGTTTTTTTCTAAATAGTTTACCCTCTTCTTTCAAGAAAATATGAATAGGCCTACACCTAATATATAGTCTTATATTCCTTATATTTACACTATTAGTGTATATAAGAACATGAACATGACGTGGATCACGCGGGGAAAAAGTAGAAATTCGTTCTTCTTTAAAGACCCAAATATACAATTTTTCGTGACCAATAACAAAATTCCTCGATATTTCAATATATCCCTTGGATGTGGCCACACTGAACGTTGACTTCCATTTCCATACTTCATAAACCCTATAAAACAGAATTGTTTACCTATCATTTGTTCTGTTTGCCTGCCTATTTAGTATAAACGTGTGTAAAGACGTCTTCACGTCTATACTCTATCAATCCACACAAAATTGAACCAAACATATCATAGTGCCCACATATTTCTGTCTTCAGAAACATGACCCAGTCTTTGAGCAATAATGGGGCAATCTTCATGACATTGATAAAATAATATCTACCACTGCAATTGCATCTAACTTTGAATTCACATATGAGATTAATTTGATTAGACACGTGCAAGAACGTGTAAACATCATGTATATAAATATATATTTTACTGTACTATACCTAGTTGGATGTAACTAATCTATTTCGGAGATAAAAACGGCTGTTAGATCTATTTCGGAGATAGATATAAATGTAAATGTGAGTATATGTTATGTACTGAATGGATAAATTTTATGATGAATTGTATTTTGTTTTTATTTATTTCACCCTTGATCTGTGTTTATTATATAATAAGTGTGAACTAAAGGGTTATTTGGCTGCCTGATCCAATAGCTAGGAAAAAAAGGTGTTGATAGAGTAAATTCATTCACATAATCGTGGTGATTGAATCACAGTGAAAAGGTCCCTTAGTGCAACAGTCCGAGATTTGAAATTATTACCTATACATCAATCGAATGCCTTAACTCAGTCGGTAGCGTGTCTGCCTACTGAGTCAAGGGTCCCACGTTCTATTCCCGGCATGGCCGAAAATTACAAAATTGATTAACGATGGATTTATACCTTCACACTGGTAAATTAACAGTCCGGGCACAGTATACTGAGGGTGATTTTTACAAAATGGCTTTACAATATCCCTCCATGCAAATGAAGAAACACTTTCTCTAAGCCTAACCTTCCTCAACCCTAGATCAGTATCGTAATTAGTACATATGCGTATAATCTGAACCGGTAGTAAGACACGGTGCTAGAAAACCCAGTAAATTCGAACACTTGCATCATGCACTCGGAACCACTCTTTTTGTTTGAGTTTGACACACAGCATTAGAAAAAATTATGAAAATCTTGATTAAGATGGAATCAGAAAGTAAACGGTACTTCATCATATGATGCTTTGTGTTCTGTCGTCATATTGGCGGAACCTCGCATATTCTAAAAAAAAANAAAAAAAGTATTTTTATATATCTATCTATCACAGCACCTGTCAATATCGACAAACGGGGCACACACCCTCCCCAGGCCACGTCTTACTTCCCGTCTGGACATTATACATTTTAATTAAGGTATCGTGAATAGGAAATGTAACTACATTTGTATGGAGTGAAAAAAAAGAAAATAGTTTGGAAAAAACCCTCAAAAGACACAGCTGAGATTCAAACCCTTACTCCTATTATTAGCAAACCTAACAGAACCAGATATTTTGTCCAAGTTCTCACCAGTGCGATTGATAGATGGTGTTAGTCTCGACAATTTTTAAAGACAAATGTTGGCAGCTCTACATTTATTTACCTTTACAATTAATTTATATTATTAACATACTAAAAGCATATAACCAGAGCAGGTAGTAAGCCGTGGTCGTAAATAAAATGGAAACACATACTAAAACGATCTCACTCTAGCTCAGTTGGGTAGCGTGACGTTCTACTGCAATAACATTACCAGGTTTGACTCCCGGCCCGGTCAAAAAATGTATCGTTAGTGATAAAGGGGTTTCCCTTTTCACAGTGATGATTTAACGGCCGTAGGACTGGTTGCTGTGTTTGTTATGGATTTAAATTATTCTGTAAGCCGTGTTCTGATATAATCAATCGGTTTAGAAAGTGAATGTTAAATACCTAAAATGAAATATTAGGATCACACTACAGAATATTCCTTATCTAAAACAGCATTGTTTGGACCCTGTGTCACGGATCAGTGGTTCCGAATCCTCGCTTCCCCTATCAAGTATAAGAAGTGACGATTACAATTACACACAAAGTTAAATGAGGAAGTTTTGGGAGGGGTGAGACACGAGAGAAATATATAAGATTAGCAAATCAGTTTAATTAAATGTAAACAAGAGAAATATAATTACATATTATATATTTAATTACATTATTGATCAAACTTTATTCAGTTACCATGATCGTAAACTTCACGATACGCTGGAATTAAAATTAAAACCTTGGTGACAAGGCACTAACAAAAGTAAGGATGTATATATTATAGAATTGTTTAGTAACTCTAAAAATGTGGATCAACGCTCATTCTCCTACGAAGGAGTGTCTGCTTGGACATAGCGGCATTCAAAGATAGGCAAAATAATAATATATGAATAAGCCACAATACATGAAGATAATCCAGCCTAGCTAATACCAAACTAAGACCAGAAAGGTATATTTATGAATAGTAGTGAAGTTATAGTGAATGAAAACAAGGGGTATTTAATCCTAATTTTATAGAGTTACTGCAAGGATGGATATACAAATAAGCTAGCTTGAGTTAACTCCCCAGAGAGTTACGAGAACCTAAGGTTAATTAGCCTTGAAGAGGAACCAGCATTTTACAAATAGTATATGGCGAGTAACTAGGCATCCACACAGTTAAACTACTATAACCGCTCACTTCCTAATAAGTACTGCCTGGACATTCAATAGTATATTTATACTTCCAACCATTGCTAGGGCACATAATAATATGTATAACCAATATTAGTATAACTTGATACAAACGACTCTTACAGGGGTCGAAGCCAAAACACTATTCCCGCGGGCCACAACTAACAACTAGTAGTGCTCTCATAGGTTGCGTACCCTAAATAGATACACTACAAAGAGACAATAACGACTTCTACCTGTCACGGACCTAGGCCATAAAAGAAAACGTTGGATAACCTTATTTGCGATATAAAGAGATCCTAATCATGGACATATCGTTTAGGGATGATTATTATTCCCTAATATATAAACTATGACTTAAGGACTTAGACAAAGAAGTCAAACACACTGACACTGTAATTTAAGACGTATGGTCCATGATAGACAGAGTATTAAACCCTTCATTCCAAACTACGCCATATGAGCATAGGAAAACATGACATAGCTTAGACGAACAACTCTATATCTTATGGACATAGCAAAAGAGGATTTACGAGTAGCATTTACAACTAAGCCTTTTGAGCGTAGCAAACAAAGCCAGACACTTTGACTGAAAAATCTATGTCATATGAACATAGAAAAATAAGAGTTTAGAATATAACTCAGATTCTAAATTGTAGATACTCAAAGTCTCAGAAGAGGCTTCCTCTGCGACGGTGTGGTGAGACCGACGCCTGACAAATCGTAATGACTCGTAGATTCTTCAGCGATGTACGCTTACGTCTAAGTTCTTCCTCCATCAAATTGATAAAATAAAATATATTATGTGATCACATCACATTAGCACGTTCTGATGCACCCTAAAGGGGAGCACGAGAGCAAATTCCAACACTTGCCGACCAATTGGTCACACCGTGTAGTTTCGGATCCTAAAAGAGACGGATTGTCACATTTCGTGAAGTTTCTGAAACAAAGAAAAGCATATTACTAATATTGGTGGGGGGAGGGGGGGGGGAAAGAAGTATATTGGGAAACCGAATAAGGATTTTTAGAGTTACGTGAGAAGACACTACTACATGGGGGGCTGGGTGAGAGCATCCCAAACCACTGTTGACACATCCCGCTTATCCGAGCAGGGCTTTGCGACGTCGATGGCACCCTCCAGGATCAATGATGTAATTCCCAAGCCCCTGGATAAGAGGATTGGTGGCACCGGTAAGTCTGTCGTAGAAGGACTGCGCCAGTCTGAGGAAGTGGTCCTTGATGGTAGGCATACCCAGGTCGTGATGCAGAATCTTATTCCGGAAATACCAAGGTGCGTCCACAATGACCCTCAGACACACGCTCTGTAACGCCTGCAGCCTCCTCATATACGTGTCCGCCAGGTGGCCCCAAGCAGGACACGCATAGTCGAGGATCGGTCTGAGCAACTGCTTGTACAGTGTCAGACAGTTTCTGTAGACAGGGCGCTACGGCTATTAAGAAGTGGGCCTATGATTTCCAGCCTTTGCCCCGCCTTGTTGAGTTTCTCGTTACAGTGCTGTCTCCAGATCAGTTTGGTGTCCAGCGTAAGTCCCAGGTACTTAACCCTGTTCGCCCCTCTGATCTGTACTCCGAAACAGCTGGAGTGGAGCTGACCTGTATAACTTTCTTTGCCATGTAAAGAGCACCACTGTGCTCTTCTCCACGTTAATACTTGTTCTCCATGTGGTCAGTCACGCCCCCTCCCCCAACTGTGTCAGGTTCGTCTGGAGTCGCCTCTACAACAGCTGCCCTCACCACGACTCCACTTCTAGAGCCGTGACGTTCGAATACAGTGCAAACGTGGTGTCTGGGATTTTTGGAATGTCGTTCACATACAAACTGAAGAGCACAGGGCCCATGAGGGAACTCTGCGACACTCCTGCCCGGATGCTTCTGACTTGGTAGGTGGCGTTCCCAAAGGTAGTGGAGAAGGTGCGGTGGGATAGATAAGATTGGACAACCTTAACTAGGTAAAAGGGTAGGTTCAAGGAGAGGAGTTTGAAAAGGAGACATTCGTGCCAAACACGGTTGAAGGCCTTTGCCACGTCAATAAAGACAGTACCAATCAGCCTGTTGATGTTGAAGTTCCTCGTGACCTGCTCCACGAGCCGGACAAGTTGGTGAGACGTCGCGTGACCCGCCCAAAAGCCGAAATGCTCGTCCACCAAGATGCCCGTCTCGCGAACGTGTCGGGTCAGTCTCGTCAGGGGTAGTAAACTCGAACAACTTGCCCAAACAGTCGAGCAAGCTGATCGGTTGGTATGACAAATCTAGGGCCGGGCCCTTACCCTGTTTATGAAAGCAGAGGACGTTAGAATGCTTCCAGAGCTCGGGGAAGTGACTCAGAAAAAGGATGGCATTGAATAACTCTACGAGGAAGTTAATCGCCTCCAAGGGCAGCTTTCTGAGGACCGCGTTATTGATACCGTCGCGTCCGGGACCCTTGTTTAGGCTTAGATCAGTTATTGCCTTCGACATTTCTGTCGCCTCCGTGGATTCAGGTTCATCCAAGGTTCTGTACGAGACCACACCGATGACCTGAGCCACGTGCGCATCGTGCACTGGGTCTGACGGGTCGTCAGTCAGTAAAAATTGCGCCTCTAAGTGCTCAGCGAGAGCATAGGCCTTCTCCTGATCGGAGTTGGCCACCCCATTACGACCCACAATAGGCGGCCTTGGTGTAGAGACCCGTATCAAGTTCCTCATCATGTGCCACAGGAACCTGTCCTGCACGCACAGGCTCTCAATATTGTCCTCCCAAACACTGTTCCGGTATTCTCGGACCATCTCCTGAACCGCATGGACTTTGCTGCTCCAGTTGGCCTTGTCTGCCGAGTCCCTTGAGTTTTGCCACGCCTTCCTCAGCCGATTTTTCTCCCGGGTGTGCCTGAGGATAGAATCGGGCAAATAATCCTGTGGCACCCTCTTAGGATGGTGCCTCGGCATCGAATCTTCGAACAACCCTTTGATGGTGGAAGTTATGAACGCCGCACCACGATCGATTTCTGCTGCTGTTCGAAAGGTAGGGGTGGGTCCCAACCTCTCTCTCAACACATTCGTAAACTTGTCTCAGTCAATGCACTTTAGGTTGGGTTTTTCGGGGGAGGGGGGGTCTACTATTATGTGAAGTGAAGGATGACGCTTATATAGTTAAGGACCTGACGAAATCGAGGACAGGCTAGCATATAGACATATAAGGGGGTGGAGGTGGATTAAGTTGCAAAATTGTGCTGAGTGACCACTAGCGTTCTTTGCTGGTGTGGCACCCAGAGAAAATTACCTGCCTTTTCTTGGAAACGTGGCTTGAGAGTAAGGCTACGGCCACGCTTTCGACCTGTTCACCGCGTTTTATGACCAGTCATCATGGCACCAAGGCATGAAATTGTGTTATTAGCCATAGTAGTATATAGTTATTTGAAGAAGAAACGTAAATATAGATAATACGTTGTTCACCCCATTAATATGCAGAGACGTACTTATGGACAGACTTTTAAAAAACCTGAAAACACACCCCTATTTAATTATAATGTTTTAGGTGTCACGTATAAAATGAAATTTATTGCTATATTAACGGTATTAAAAAATATTATTTACAAAGTGGAATTAATTACTATGCTTGGAAACAACCTTTGCACTCCAAGCCCTTGCCAGGCTTCAATCTTTGTTAGTTTGTATACTGTATATTGTTTGATTTTATTATTTCATTTATGCTAATTAAAGAAGTTCTTACCTCGTTAAATTTTTTTTTCTTCGTTGTTTAATTCATCCCAACACTCCACTGTTGCAACTGCAACCTCTATCCAGATCTTGGATTTAACATCCCTGTTTGCGTAGTCTCGATGTTTTGTATTCCACAGTGGTGATCATTTATAAATAGCTCGGTATCAAACTTTGCTAAGTACCGCACTCTACTGAGTGTCAAACTCCAGACGGGCGGGAAACACTGGGCAGTTTGAAAGAAAGTTAGTGAAAATGTTTAGTGGAGGAGTGATAGCGTAGTCCCGAGCACCTTATCGGTCGACATTTCAACCGAAGATGACACAAGCAAACCCACACAAGTATCCAGTGTTCTCGCGACAAGCTGCGACCCGAATTCAAGTGTGGCCACCTCCATGAGAAATAAAGGCGAGCGTATTTGTCGCTGCGACCTGAAAACGCTCAGGAAAGCGTTTTAAAATCTGTCGCTGCTCGCCAAGTGTGGCCACCCTCATAAGAACCAATGTAAGACACTACTGCGAGACCTGGTCGCAAGCGTGGCCGTAGCCTAAGACGTCGATTTGGTGGTGGTGCCAGCCCGATCAACTGGGACAGCTTTCCTGGAGCATTGGTGTTTACCTGCAACATAAGTCACCAGTGAGTTAACACCTGCCATTTATTATTTTAATATGTTAGTAATTGTAATCACAGTGTAAATCATATTTATGTTATTTTATGTTTACATGTAAAACCGGCGCTTTTACATGCTACAGTTCGTCTGTGGGTTTGCCACAATTTTCTCAAGTTACAAAATTCCCTATATTATTTCAGGTCTTTAAGGAGTAATTTATAATTTTACAGGCAACTTAAATTGAAGTAGAGCTTCAGAATAATAACATTATAGTTTTTATAAAATTGCTTAGTATAAAGTCATGTGACTGATGTATAGAACATGATGATTTGACCTTGAAGGTGAAATAATTGTTGCCGTTGCTACCTATTCCCTACTTTTAAGAAAGTAGAAAGAGAGAAGTAAGAACTGTTCTAATAAGCAGGCTTAGTTATCCATTTTTCCCCCTTTCTCTCCAAAGCATGCAATTAAATGTCACATTAAAAAAAAGTTTGCTAAATTTACTGCGTTTGACACACATTTTTCAGTCACTAAATATTATCTGCGCTCCCAGTTCTTCCTATGTTTCATATGCTTGGCGGCACTGGTTTGACTACTGATATAAGGGTCACGGGTCAGCTGGGGATGACCATGTATCAACGTGGAGTTAATTTTTTTATTACTATTTAGTAAGTTGATGGTCTTAGCTTTTTTTAAAAAAGCACCGCGCGTCTTACTACTCGTTCGGGTATATAGGCCTAAATTTACATACTAATCACGCTAATTAATTAGGGATGAGGATGTTTGAATATTTAAAGGAAATATATTCGCATTTGCATAGAGAGGTAGTAGTAAACCATTTATGTAAACACCCGACCGAACCACTATCTCCCCATCATTGGCACGCTCTAGTCCATTGCGAGAGTGATGACACCTTGGACCATGATGCCACCAAAGTGGGTATGGTCCTAATTGTGGCTGTCGGTTTGCCCTGATAAATAATTTATGAAATTGCAAAGGGTCAAGCTATTACTATATTTAATTATTAAATTTAATACAAAATGTTAGTAATGGTTAGTAATGAGGAAGGTATCTACAGTCCAATTTTCATAACTAGAAAGGTTTTTAGATCTACTTACACGTATTATTACGTCAGATCATGTCATCTTTATATGTCAATAATGATAGATAATGTCAGTACCTATAAAATAACACTAGAAATATAGTAGAACGTTATTAACGTTGACTACAAAATAAAGTTTTAATTTTTTTCAACTCTTTTATTCCTATGAAAATTGGACCGTAGGTGGAAATGCAATAGTACTGGAGTGAAGGGGGAAAAGGAATAAGCCACCCAAGTACAGTCAACTAGGATTCGAACCTCCTTCACTCTTGTAGGAACAAACATGTACCACGCGAGTTTGATGTTCAAACGAGCGTTAGATTATTTTTAGCATTTTTGTGAGGGTAGAGGGGGTGGGGGAGTTATAAATCATTTGTACTCACTTGATTTATGAACTTTTGTTCAAAATAAACATTGTGTAGAGGATCGTCTTTAACATTTTCACTACAAAAAAAAAACTTTGGCGTATTATGTCCATTACAAACTTATAATGAAATATTACTAACACTTGAGCAATAAACTGTTTTTAAAATATTTTAGTGCATTAAGTTATTTAATTAAGTACAAAATTATATTTTTTCGAGCAACAAAAACAAAGAAATTTTGAGTTTCAATTTGGCTTCGAGAATATTTCATAGATTTGATTCGGGTTTATGTCGAATTTAAAAAACGGAATTCGCACACCACTGGTTTACCCCAGGAGAACCTAACAACTAGACTCCAGATCATTAAATAACCCATTTATGAAAAAGTCAGAATTGAATAGATAAATAATCATAGGCTATCAATGTTGTTGGAAAGTGAAATACTTATGTTCATCATATTTTCTAAGATGTTGATTGAGATTAGTGATTAAGATTTGATAAAAGTGAATTCCGTCAATCTTTAGTATTTTCACTTTCTCAGCTGAATTATTATTATTATTATTATTATTATTATTAGCACCGCGTCTTACTACCCGTTCGGGATGCACGCACTTTAGCTAATGTGTAATGGTAGGGTGATTGTGAGATGAAATGAAGGACCTACAGTTTAACGTGGAATCCGAACCACGGTGGAGACCTGGCATTTCTCAGCTGAAATATATATTGTTTATATATATATATATATATATATATATATATATATATATATAAAGAAAGAGAGATAACACACATATATTTATGTGTGGGCAGTCACGGATTCAGGAGGGGAGGGGGGCTCTCAAATAACAGTACAACATCATTGGAATTTTTATAGATAAAATTTATAAAAATACAATTCAAATATGTATTTAATAATATTGCTTCAATAATAATATATGTATAAAGTACGTGTTTTTGATTTGGATGTTGCAAATATCCAACGGCGCCAGTCATCATGTTATTTATAGCGCCATTCTCCGAATGTTAAGCGTATGTGCAGAAATATTAGTGTGGGGAGGGATGCGACAAGCCCAATGATAAATCCCATTTTTAAAAACCATCTCCACTGTACCCAACATAGCTACGAGCCTGGAACACTCTAACACTAGCAATCCAATCTATTTATAACTTGATGTCTTAAACCAGCGGTTCCCAAAATTTTGAATGGCGGCGGACCAACTCAACGAATTCCGTACTTTCATGTGCCCTCAAGATATTAATGTATCAAATAACAACGACGGCAATCAACTGATAACTGACTGACGGCGTGACGAATGGACTAGCACCGCCTGCCGACGTATTTCCGTTTGCGTGTTCAGTACAAGACTTTGCGGCTGCACCGGCTTTTTGAACTAGAATCAATGTTTCCACCCCTCTAACCACTGTTTAAATAGGTTTTCCTTTTAGTTAGGCATGATAGTTATAAATGTATAAGTTTGGTCTTATCTTTTTTTACGACTTTAATTTGCTTGTTTTGTTTGGCTTCTATAGGAAGGAGTACTACCGGGAATAATTGCACAGTTCGTAAAACGTCACCTTATATCATGTGATCAGTCGTGTGGATATTTTAAATGAGTTGATGAATTATTAAATACAGTATATAAGTATTATATCCGATTGTGTAAAATCAGGAGTATTGTACTAGGCAAAGTTATATTTAAGGGTTATATTTATGGTGTACCCCTCCCTTCTTCCCCTCCTTAATCTAGAACGCTACCTTTTTTAGCGAATTCTGTCATTGAGGGGTTGTGTACATGGACATGATTTAGGAGAAAGGGAAGTCAAGACTCATTAACACTCATTAACATAGAAAGCCCGTTATATTATAATTGGCAAATTTAATATGAACATCAAAGTCTAGGGGTAAGGTGTCAGACTTCTGTGCTGGTGTCCGGGGTTCAATCCTCGGTCCCGGCACATATTTATCTGATTACCAAACCCTTCCCTCACCTCTGACAATAAGTGTAGTAATTACAACTTGTGAATGTGCGGAATGCCAGGCCTCCACCGTGGTTCGGATTCCACGTTAAAATGTAGGTCCTCCATTTCATCTCACAATCACCCTACCATTAGACATTAATGTAAGTGCGTATAGCCCGATCGTGTAGTAAGACGTGGTGCTAATAATAATAATATTAATAATACTAGTGTAGTCAGTCTGCATGAAAGGTGTACATTGTACGGGCCACTTCAGACTTAGGTCCACCAGTAGGGCACCCTAATTACTAATTGTCCCCCATTTGAGCTATAAGCATATTTACAATAATGGGTAAGAGAATAGAGAGGTAGAATTTAAAGGAGGTATACCCGCATTTGTGTGGAAGAAGAGTGAAACATAATCTAGAACAAAAAATAACCTCACTACACCTAGACGGGATTCGCACCCTGGCATCTCCGTCACCACCAAACTAGACTAGATAAGTCTGACATTTAGTCTACGTGTCCACCAAAGCACATGGCTCCATTAATGGAAGTATTATAGAAGTTTAATATTTTAGCTTTATACTGAAATTAAAAAGTTAATAAATCATTAAAATAAAGTATATTGTAATTTGCAAATCCATTAGATTAAGCTTTCGACGTTATAAGTTCAAAGGTAGTCTTGAAGTTCAACCTTAAAAAAGTGGCATTATCTTTAAACTTCTTCGACCACAATTAAACTTCAATTTAATTTAATTAAGGGGTAGCATCCATTGTGTTCTAATAATTTTGAAATTTTCATATAATTTTAGCATCTTGACTTTTTAACAAATAATTATCCAACCTAGTAGCTTAATGAGCATTTATAAAATTATGAATCCCTTATTAAATCTTTGAGTATGGATAAGAAAAAACAGCGTCATCAAAATATACCTTGTCAATTTTTTTTAGCCACTTCAACAAAGTTACATAAAAAGGAAAGGGGGTGGAGTGAGCAATTTTCTCCTAGCTTATTACCAGACCACTTCATGTATATGCTGAGCTCAGTCTTAGGATTTCAAAGCAACAGTGATATATATTCCTTACAAATAAATATAAACAAACATCACTAAGATGAAATTTAAATTAATTGTTTCAGAAACAAACTTAAAGAAAACAAATTATGGCCCCACGTCTTACAACCCATTCGGGTTATGTGCCTAAGTACTAATTACGCTAATGGGCTAGGAATTGAGAAGGTTTAATTTAGAGGAAGTGAACCCATATTTGTGTGAAGGCTAAGTGTAGAAGCATTTAAAAAAAAACTACCCCAAGTTCACTTGACCAAGATTAAAAGCTCAATCTCCTCGTCCTTGGCAGTCTATCTCAACATGAAACTAGCGCGTCAGCTAACTACGCCACCGAGGCGGCTATAAACGTAAATACGATTTTGTTTTCTATATATCTACTGTCCAAAAGTTTAACACTTAGTAGCGCTAAGATGGAGATTACCTGCGGGATATGTTACCATACGCTTCTGGACTGATTTGACAACGACGGGGAGGTCGGGGTTAAAATCCCGGCCAGCTATACCGAGGATGAGATTTCATAAATAGTTTCCCAGTTTCCTTCCATTCAAAGTTGGGTACACTTCTTTTAAGGTGGGAGTGTAAAAACGTAGATTAAAAGCAGTGTTTTTGCAGTTTATATGCAGAACATTTTTTTTTTTTTTTGCCAAAATAAATAACGTTTTGCTTCAGAAGAAATATAGAGTTTAATTTTCTTAACATGGTGATATAAACGATTGTGGAATATTTGTCTTGAGCATAGCACCATTGGATGACAACCGTTTTAAACGAAGAGAAAAAGTGGTCATTAAATTCAAGAACACCCTTGACCGATATTAAATAAATGTTGAGGTCACCATGTGAAGAAAATTAAACTCTAACCGTAGATCGTTGCAGCGATGCTCTAAAATGTAGTTTACACTTGATATTGGGAAAGGATCTATATAATAAGCCCTCACTCAAATTTCTAGTTAAAAGCTTACTCGTCAAAGGATATCAACTTTACATAAATTTCTAATTTTTTGTGTTTAATTTGAATCAAAACGTATATTTTCCTTCTTTACGCCACTATGATAACTTTAGGTAAACGACCGCTCTTTCAGCTCTTTACCTATACCACTCAACTAATAATCGAGTTGTAATTTTTAAACAAAGAGAAATATTTCATTTACCTATATACAATAATACACAAATCATTGTTTCCATGGTGATGTAAACAAATAATGATTGTACAGATGAGCCACTGCCCACATTATAGGAAAAGATTAAAAATGAGAGATTGAGAAAATGATAGAATGAGTGTGAGACTGTATGAGTTTATGAGTGTGTGGCTGTGTGTGCGTGTATGTGTGAAATTGTTAGTGTTAGAAAATCAGGGTGAGAAAGTGAGTGTGAGATTGTTAGAGTTAGAAATTGAGTGTGAGAGATTGTATGAAATGGTTAGAGTTTGAGAGATTAAAAGAAAAGGTGTGTGAGAAAGAAAGTGTGAGATAGAGAGAGTGTGAGAGATAAAGCGAGAGAGTGTGTGTAAAAGTGTGAGAGAGAACGTGAAAGTGAATGTGTGAGATTGTGAGGCGAGAATGTTTGCGAGAAAGAGAGTGTATGTGAAAGAGAGTTTGTGAGAATGATAGTGTATGTGAAACTGTGTGTAAGTGATAGAGAATGTGTGTGAGTATGAAATAAAATATGTATGAAATAGTGTTTGTGTTATAAAGTGTTTGTAAAAGAGTGAGAGAGTGTGAAAAAGAGTGTGTGAAAGAAACAATGTGAAACTAGGTGTGTGTGATAAAGAGAGTGTGTAAAAAAGAAAAATTGTGAGAGATAGATTTTGAAAGAGAGATTGTGAGAGACTGTGTGTTTGTGTGTGAGAGGTGGTGTGAGAAAATTTTGAGAGAGAGATTGTGAAAAGTGTGTGATAAAGATTGTGTGTGAGAGAGCTAAAGAGTGTTAAGAAGATGGTGTCAGAGAGATTGTGCGTGAAATAGGGTCCGTTTGCTGAAGAGAAAGTATGTGTTCGAGACATTGTGGGGGAGAGATAGCTAGAGTGCGTTAAAGATATGTGTGAGAGAAAGTGTGTGTGTATTGAAGATACAGTGTGTGAGAGTGTGTGTGTGTGTGTGTGAGAGAGAGAGAGAGAGAGAAGATAGATGGTGTACACAGAACATTGAATACCAATACTTATACTTAGATCATAAGATATATGTGATACATAAAATATTATTTTGAAGTATTATCAATGTTTTATTGATGTTAAAACGTGGGTTTGTCAGGAGGAACACAGGATCAAGGAGAATATGGTTTGAATGGGATATCTAAGAAATGTATGTGGAAAAACTCGTATAGACAGAGATAGTGGATGCTGAAGAAGTTCGGTTTGAAAGGAAATCAAATAGGGCAATCTAAAATAAGCTTCTTACGTTTGCTTGGACATTTTGAAAGGATGAGTGTGGATTGAGTGACAAAGCAAATATATGAAGGTAGAGTGTGATGTCAAGGTGAAGCGGTGGGCCATATAACACGTTGTCAAATATTGTGGATAAATGTGTGATAAAGAGGAACATTAAGAATTTTAAGGATAAAATATCATGTATGACTTGGTGTGTGGGACTATGCGAGGGGAGTATGCAAGTATTGGGGGAAGTGTGGAGTTGGATAAAGCTAGTGAAGATGGTTTAATAAAGAAGTTGTTATTTGATCCAGATGAAAGAGTTTTGCCTACCCCGTAAGGGAACGGCGTTATGTATGTTTATTGTTATTAGCATCACGTCTTACTACCCGTTCGGGTTATACGCACTGACGCTAATGTGTAATGAATGGTAGGGTGATTGTGAGATGAAAAATGGAGGACCTACAGTTTAACGTGGAATTAGAGCCACGGGGGAGGCCTGGAATTCCACACATTCACGTATGTATGTGTGTATGTGTGTGTGTGTATGTATGTATGTATGTATGTATGTATGTATGTATGTATGTATGTATGTATGTATGTATGTA
>CABFVX010006317.1:1555-41309 GCA_902151425.1 Timema shepardi
CCCCAGATAAAATTTCCTTTCTACGCCCTTGCAAATTATATATAAGTTAAGTCTACTCCTGAGTCTAAGGATTTCCAGAGATTTTCGTTCCAATATTTTGTTTTCCTTTTTTGATTATTCAAGATATGTTTTAATTGTTTCAGTCTTATTCACAATTTGACTTAATTCGTTGCTTATATTTTGAGAGGCACAATGAACAACAGCTACATCTTCTTTGGTTTCCTTTCTCTGCATATTTATAGACGTGCCCGACTTTTCAATTTTGGAGGACAACTTTATTTCCAACTTGATGGGGGGGTGGTATTATTGTCATTCTTTATAAACACTACTTATATAACATAAATGTAGCCAAATATAATAGTACCTTTTAAATATTTAGTTTGACTCTCTCAGATGAACGTTAATGTAAATTTAAGATTTTTACCATACTTCAAATTGGTTCATGAATAGGCCTACATACAAGAGGGTTATTCATTCTATAGCGATTAGATAACACTTAATGTAAGTGAACATTGACATCACAAGTCACCTTACTACTTTCATTAACTACCGTACTATATACATTTGTTTATCGAATACAATAAATTATGATCTTGTACAAAACATATTTATGTAATACAGTCATGTGATTTATTACATTTGAGAAATAATGTTTTTCAAGTATGTTTTAAGGTGAGATAGATAACTTAATGGATGGATAAATGAACTTTCCCATAAAGTAAAAATATTGTGGGTGACATGTCCTCAAAATATTTTTACCCGCCATTACATCACTTACTATTTGTTTCATCAATCTAATATCATGTCTAGATTAACGAGTAATATTTCCCCCTTGGATAACATTTTCGGAGACACCACAAATAAGGAATGGTACAGCAGATAGTTTTTTGTTATTCTGAGGCAAGTTTAGCAGTGAGACCTGAAGGTCTTGTTCATAATCATCATGGAAAAAATGTTCAAAGCAAATAAAATACAAATCAGAACTCCATTTTCCATCCCGTTTAGTAGTGAATACATCTTCGTCTGATATCAGAATCTTTAGGAAAGTATTGTGTATAACACCATATCCCTTAGCTGGATGGATTTTATTGCACACAACATTATTATTATTATTATTATTATTATTATTATTATTATTACCGCGTCTTACTACCCGTTCGGGTTATACGCACTTACGCTAATGTGTAAGGGTAGGGTGACTGTGAGATGAAATGGAGGACATACGGTTTAACGTGGGATCCGAACCACGGTGGAGGCCTGGCATTCCCCACATTCACAAGATATCTTGTCAGAGGTGAAGGAAGGATTTGGTAATCAGATAAATCGGTGCCGGCACCAAGGATTGAACCCCGGCCGCCAGAACAGAAGTCTGACACCTTACCCCTAGACCACCAGGTCACCCTGCACACAACAGTTTTGTTACAATACTTTTCATAACACTTCACCGCAACAAGCATAAATAATAGGAAATCTTACCAAAAAAAACCACACACATATTTACTATTCACAGTGACTCTGGTATCATACTTGACATAAATAAGCTAATAATGAGTGCTACACCACACAGTCACATAAATGCTGCCCAGTAAAGGGAATGAGCCTACCTTTTACTCTAGTAACCTCGGTGATTTCTATATTATACTGGATGGGCATACAAACATCCTTGCAATGGACCAAATCGTGACGCTAAAGTTTGTCATCTGCTTGGTTGTGAGGGGACAGATTTAATGGTCTCTTTCAACGTTTTTATGCAAAAAGTGTTTCTGGTGAATAAAAGTATGATTGTTTGAAAATAGTGAAGTATTATAATTTATAGCCCATTTGATTGAAGCCACATTTAAGTTGATGGATATACAATTCATTTTTATAGTTTATATCCCACAAATACAATTAAAATCTTTAACATATTAAAATAAGAGTATGTAGCTATCCCTCATGTTGTTTACATTCTGGCAAGACTACAATATATTTTAAGTTGGCTATTAGCTTATATATTGGTTTCAAAAACAATATTATAATATTGAAAGTTCAATAGCTCTAATTAAATTATTATTATTAGCACCGCGTCTTACTACCCGTTCGGGTTATACGCACTTACGCTAATGTGTAATGGTAGGATGATTGTGAGATGAAATGGAGGACCTACAGTTTAACGTGGAATCCGAACCACGGTGGAGGCCTGGCATTCCTCACATTAACAAGATGTCTTGTCAGAGGTGAAGGAAGGGATTGGTTATCAGATAAATCTTTGCCGGGACCGGGGATCGAACCCCGGCCGCCAGCATGGAAGTCTGACACCTTACCCCTAGACCACCAGGTCACCCCTCTAATTAAAAAAGGTAGCATGAACTTAATTACATTTTACTAAGAATCAAATAGCCGAAGCTATTATGTATGCATTTAGTGAGGGATCACTCCACACAGATATCATATTCTGAAAATTGAAAAATGACACCTGGACACAAGGAAAGGTCCTGGGTTCAATTCCTGTGTCCAGGTGTCATTTTTCAATTTAAATTACATTTGTTTGAATGACAAACTGTGTAGTAGTTTGACATTCAAACTATTAATTATGTTATAGGTTTGTAGGAAATAGTATATTACAATGTATTTAAAGTCGGCTCTTAGCTTGTATGCCCTATTGCTTTCAGAAGCTATATTATATTTACTGTTCGATAACTTTAATGAAATAAGGTAGCTTAGCACTTAATTAAATGTGTGTGAATAACAAACTTTGTGTAGAAGTTCAAACACTCATTTAGGTTATAGGCCTGTAGGAAGTATTACTAAATTAGCCTACATCGACTTATTCAAAGAAACAAGTCACGAGTGTTAAACTTAATATCTTCTTCAAACCTTTTATCAACACATTTATTCCATTTATCTAATCATACATCGATACATCTCATATATATCCATACATATTGGCGAACTATGTCAAAATGTCACATTGCCTTGTATGTGTGTAAGAGAGAAAGAGGTACCCGAAAGTTTTCTTCTCTCTTACACAATAGTGTGCAGACGACAGCTTGAAAATTTTAGTCACAGATGTCCATCCAGTTATACAGATATCAACGAGTAACCTTGTGTATAAAAATACGCATCAAGATAACCAAATACATCTTTAAATTTGAAATTTCTCAGTGGGAGTTGGATAAATGGTGAGAGGGAAGGGAGTTTAACACTTCCTATACTAATACATTCAATTACTTCTCTTGTTTAGTAAATAACTTAAATTCGTTAAGCAGGTGTGGGAACCAATACAAATAAACATTTAAATAATAATAATAATAATTTAAAATGGAATTTTGAAAAAACAGTGGTGATGGACTATTATAGAAAAAACCCTTTTATATGGGGTGTAAATTAAAAAAAAACACAGATAGGTGGAGACAAATTAAACTCCAGATAGCCAAAATAATATTAGACTCTAAATTTCTCAAAGTGAGTTGGGAGAACAGGATTGGGGGATGGGGAAGCTCTACAGCTACAAAGCTAATAGAAACAATACATCTCGGTGCAATGTGGTATAAAATTGAAATTTGGCAGGCCGGTAAATGCACAATTCCAAATAACTATTAAGTCTGAACATTTTAAAATGGAACTCCAGGGAATTAATAGGGGTGGGTAGAAGTTATGAAAAAACTTTTAGGTGTGGTAGGAAATTTAAATTTGGCTGGCAGGTAGAAGTACAACTAATAGATAGTGAAATAAGACTTAGAACTATAAGTGTTTGAATGGGAGTTAGAGAAATGATGACATTAAAAAATATGGTTTGGTTCCTTCTTATAAGTAGTAGTTAATATGTGGCTTCATCGACGTGGGGTGGGTGGGGGGTGGAAGCTCACCTCACAAGTGTCTGAAATTGTGTTTCTGGTAGTTTAGATCAGAGTTTCTTAAACTGTGAGGTGCGAGGGGAGTTTAGGTGAGGCGCAGCATCGTTTTATCTGTGAACCACTTCCTCCGACTTCTAAAGATCTGATTGAATATAAAATATGAATATTTGGTTTGACTTATAGAGCAATAAAATTAATTTTAATGTTTGCATCAACATGCTATCTGTATGAAAGTAATTTTTCAACATGTATGAGAATTTTAAATAAAGAAATCGACTGGAAGTTGAAAAGGCCTTCCTTTGTGTGTTATAAAAATAGAAGCTGACATGAACCATCTCTGTGATAGGGAAAAAACTCATTCTTCCAAATGACAAGTACATATTTTTCATAAATAGTATTTATGTCATAAAACGTTAAAACAAACTTGATATTTTATGGATATCTTCCAAAATCTTACTATTCTTTTAATATTTCACGACTTCTACAATGTTCTTATTAGAAATTATAAAAATCAATGAAATAATAAGTGCTTCATTTATGTATTCTAATGTAAAAAAAGTTATTTTCATTCAAAAAAGTGAGGCTTAAAATTACTTTTAATGTTCAAGTAAGGCATAAAGGCATAAAGTTTGAGAAAACCTGGTTTATATGATTCAATAGAAAAAAATAATCCATCCAACTTAAATGTGAGCGAAGCCGTGGGCAAACTCTAGTAAGTTAATGTAATTATTATAGAAAGCATGAATGGTTGATTAATTCATTTAATAAAATTAACAAACAAGTATATGCAAAAAGGCAGATTAAAAAATATACTTTGGCATCCAAAAAAGTTCAAAATTCAAAATAGTACAAAATGATCAACATGAATTGGCCCCATTTATATGATAATTATTCAAAACGGATAGGGGTACACAACTTTTTCTTTATGGCAAAAATGTGTAGAAAAACTCATTCAAAGCTTTGGCATTGAAAAATTGCCACAAAATTCAAAATAATATTAATGGAGTGGCCACATTTATATGCTAATTACTCAAAAAGATTACAGGTACAAAACAGTAAAAAAAATTAGTACAAAACTTTGGCATTGCATAAAGGTTCAACGTACCAAAGTGTTACTACCGGTTAATGGACATGCTGCTATACCTTGGGAAGTAGATAATTGAAGACAACATAAACACACTTTAAATAAATAGCCAAAAAATTAATTTTACAAAAAGTCCTTTGGCCTACACTTTAAGCCAAATGGCGGGTACCTGGGACAGTTATCGAGGTGATGAATTATTTGGTCTAATTTGTTTTTAATATTGCTCTATTTAAATTTTTCTACCAAGTTTTATATATATTTTCCACAATTACTATTTTTTGTTGTTGCTTGTTTTAAAAATAACAAAATATTTAATTAGGCAGGAGACATAAATTGTCCCTCAATGTGAGAATGAGCCTTAAATATTGGTGTCAATCATAAAGCTAGAGTTGTGCATGGAATAGATCAAACATTTCTGTATTAATAAATGGGTGCAAATACTTTCTGAAATGAGTGAAAAATGTTTATATTTTTAGGATTTTTAAAAAATGTAGTAGAGTTTATTCTTTATTTGCTGGGAAGAACTGCATCCCTGGAAATAATATCTTCTATTATGAGTAGCATGCTGTACTGTCCCAACTTGTAAACCCGACGTTGTTTCGAAAAGGAAGGATGGAACAGCAATTTTATTATTTTATTTGCATTTTAAGTGTAAAGTTGGGAATTATCTTTATTTAATTATATTAATTTTTAATTTGAATTTGAGAATATTTAAGCCTTTCAGGCCAACTGAAAGCCAATACATTTCTTTTATTTAAAATGTGCTTACTGGATGCGTTGGACGATGAAACAAAACCAGAAAGAGCTGATCTAGCACTGTGTTTTCATTCTAAGAGAAATACACCTTTTCCTTAGCACAGGGCGGTTTCATTGTCAAGCCAATCAGAAAGCCAAGATTCAAACTACCAGTACTCTCTTGTGGTCCACTCCGGTGCAATCTACGATGTCATCAGAATTTAAAAAGACGTGAGGAAGAAACGAAGTCTCACTGTTACAAAAAAGAGAGATGCGCAGTGACCGGGGTGGCGACAAGACGTGTTGCTTGTCTCCACATATTTAATTATGATTTAGTGTACAGTGATTGGCATAGAGACAGGTCGTTTGTACAAGCCGAACTTGTTAATTACTATAGTAATACAAATAGCAAGAATACTTTCTAACAATAAATTAACAAAAAAACTGATCAAAGTATATTTATTGTATAAGTGGGAATTTCCTTATACGATAATCGCGCTTAGAACTGAGGCTGAGCTGGCCAGGGATAGATATCAAGATTATAAGTCGTCTTTGTGAAGTCTTTAATTGAAGAGCAGTTGAAGGGCTTTCATCACAAAAAAAAACCTCATTGAGGATTTAATAATTGGCTATCCAACGACGGGCTTCGTAGGATATTGAATAATAATAATAATAATATTTAGCACCGCGTCTTACTACCCGTTCGGGTTATACGCTTTAAGTACTAATTACTCTAATGGATTAGGAATTGGGAAGGTTTAATTAGAGGAAGTGAACCCGCATTTGCGTGGAGGGAGAGTGGAAAACCATTTAGGAAAAACCACCCCTAGTTCACCCGACCGAGATTCAAAACTCGATCTCCCCGTCCTCAGCAGTCGAGCTCAACACGACAAGCGCGTTAGCCAACTACGCCGCCGAGGCGGGTAGGATATTGAAAATTAAAGCCAAACAGTGGGGCTTTCATCATAAAGATCTCTTTAGACAAGTTATAAATTGGTGCCCATTAACATTATAAATTGGCAGCTATCTCAGGGCCATTAGGGTATTATAAATTGGTGACCCAACGTGAGGCTTTCGTCGAGTGTTATAATGCAGTCTAAGGAGATATTTAGATTTAGTGTTGACCAAATGAGAGCCATGCTAATTGTAAGACAAAATTGTATCATGGTGTGTGTGTGTGATAAGTTTTATGACAAGGTATTTAAAGACCAACATTTGCTGCGCAAAGTACACTCGAAAAATAAACATGGTATGAGCAGGATGAAATGCAGTCCCCCTCTACACCCACCTAAAAGTTTTGGTATGGGTTCTGTGAAAAATGATGTACGTTCACCATGTTATGTTATAAAAATATTTTTTTGTGTGGCAAAATAAAAAATAAAAAAAAATTAAATTTGATTTTCTCACATACCCTGCCTAACTTCCCTTACTCTAGACCACCTCCCCGTCCCGTTTTTGTGTCAATAAATTATGGTCAAACTAATTAGGTCTATGTATGAAAATAAACTTACGACGACTTGCTCCGGTGTCCACGTATCTAAATTCACAGACTTTACTTTGGAAATATGCACTCCTAAATTTCGGTGAATACCAGCACACCGAATGCAGAGAAAAATGCCCAAATTCCATGATGCCCATCTAGGACCTGGAAATAAAATTTTTACTAGGGTTAAGGTTAAGAATGAAACAAATGTCAAAGTGTATGCACAAGATAGAACTACTAAAGTTGATCAAAATTAATATTCTACAACAGCAAAAATAGAATTTTAACCACAACATATGTTAACTAATCTTAAATTTAATAAATATATATACATATATATAATAATTTTACCCTTCGCATCACAATCCACACAATATTTATTATCATCATCTCGTAACATTTCCGTGAGTAGAGCTTGACAGCGATCCTGTATTTGCTTTAATCTATCTTTTTCGGTTCTCGACATTATTTCGTACACTACACAACAATTTTGACAGCAAAAATAATAAATGTCACAACTAAATATCATTCATTTATAAGTGTCAGAATTCGCCCCTTTCTTCAATATGGCCACGCGCTCACGTTTTCGCTATTTCGTTGAGTAGAGTTTTTAGTACCTATTTTATTTTAAAGGTACGATATTTTAATTATTTTTTAGTTTGCATTTATAAATATAACAAACCCATAAATTTCGAAAAGCTTCTTAGATCCTAATAACTATTTTAAAAATAATTGAACACTGCTCGGGAAAATAGTTCTTTAGATTGGATTAAAAGGTTTTAAGCAAATTATCGATAGATGGCAGCGTTTCAAAATTAGTTTTAATAAATTATAATCTCTATATGTTTAATATTATTACTTGGTTTCAGATTAATTATAAGTATAAATTCTCTGATTAACCAAATATTTATTAATAGTTTTATCTTAATGACGAATTTTAATAAACTAATTGAAGATCGGCATTGACGAGTACACAATTAATTAAATCTTTAAATAACAGGTGTCACTACATTCGCTTTAGTTTTCCGCTTCTTAACAGTTGTTGACAAAAGTTTGCAACTTTTTTTTAGAAAAGTGTGATTTTTATCTTAAGACTATTATTTGTTTGTAAGTTTACTTCTACATTTTAATTTTGTTATTTACGTGACTATATTCGTGCTATTTTGCGCTTTCTTATCAAAGTTAACAAAATTAGCGTCTGTACAGTTTTTAAATTGTATGGTTTTGCCACAACTCAACAAATAATTCTAAAAGTGTATTTTTTTTTTATAGAGATCAATAAATTTGATTCCTTCTGCCGTATTGTGTGCTGCACGTTGTTTGTATAAAACAGTTAAACTGCAACCAAGTTAGAATATCAAATCAATTTGTTTCGGCAGTATGAGCACATTTGTAATCCATGACTAAGAAAAATACAAAATGTTTATGTAAATACAATAACAGTAGTCCTAGATCTAATTTTAAGGCACAGATACATTAAAGTACTTTATATTAGACTTACTGAAACGTTAGCTATTTATAGCTTAATAAATTTGATGATTTCTTTCTAAATTTTCAGTTGATTTCACATTAGGCCTATCATAGAAGTCTAACCTCAACAAGAATGTCTGCCGATCAACAGCAACAACAGTTCTTTTTAAAATGGAACGACTTCCAGTCAAATATGGTGTCTTCATTTAAACATTTGCGAGACGAGAAAAGTTTTACAGATGTGACACTCGCATGTGAAGGACAGACTTGCAAGGCACACAAGATGGTTCTGTCAGCTTGTAGTCCCTACTTCAAAGCGTTACTTGAAGTAAGTAACCTAAATGTTTCTTCAAATAATGCTTTGGCTATGCTCTGCCTGAGATTACAAAAAAGTAGTAAATCTTGTTTGTAGTCTGCCAGAGGACACGCCGAATCTAAGTGTAGGCTTAGGCCTATGTATTGACTTAGACACCTAAAGGGTGAAAGTAATTTTTGATCGTGTCTGAATTGTCTCTCAAGTGTAGGCCTACTAATTTAACTTGCATCAAATTAAAGCGTGATATTCATCCTTTAACACACAAGTATAGCTAAAAGGATGTGTTTGGTGTCCCATATTAGGCTCTTTTTCTTTGCCATTGGGCAATATTTTGATATTTAACTCACTTCATTACACACAAGTATACGGAGAATAGAATGACACCAAGATTTGTACATTTTCAAAACTTCTAAAAGGATTATGTTACATCTAGACAAAACACTCCAACAACTCACCTAAATCACTTTTGTAATATAAATATTGACCACTCCGTGTTCTTAAAGCTCATACAAGGTTGTAGGGTGGTAGAGGGTAGGTGACAACTAGGAAACACTACCATGTGTCTAAATATCTACTCACCAAACCATACGATCAGAAATACCATTAAATGTTGAGTTGTTTTCACTCTTTGCAGTCAAAACTTTCACAATTTACAATTTGTTTTTAATTAATTTCTTAGTCATTCAACAGTTTTTGTGTTATTGAAACATAAACTTAAGGAAATAAACATTTGGATGTTTCCAGTGCCACTTGTGAGGGAAGGCTCCCATTTACAAAATAAAGCAAAGGAATAAACAAAACATTTTGAAATTCGCACCGATTTTCTAATAATATTTCATTACATAACGAAAAAACTTCAATGATAATCATTTCAAGACAACAATCACACCTACTAGTAAAATGATGGTAACATGTGCTCACCCTCACACATGGTCGCCCCGCCCAAGATCTGAATATTTCATAGGGTTGTTGACATAACAACCTGACATCAGTGCTGTTAGCTATATTAGGCCCCTGAATATGTGGTTTGACTTGGAAATAATTAGTACAAAGATGAAGCCAACGGCACAGGAATATCAGCGAACAATGTGGCTCTTATAAATGCTGACATGTGTAGAAGTTAACAGGGACTGGCAGCTTTTAAAAGACAATATCAATATTTAAAAGAGCTGACCATAACCCCAGAAAGTTATTCTGTATTTTCGAAGATAAGTACCCCTTTATGATAACATAGAACTGCAGAATATTGCAAAAGGTATGGTAGCAACAGCAAATGTCACTGTTTACCTTGCAAAATAAGTTGGCTTGAAAATTATTCAGTTAATGTCTGGGGTGAAGGTCAAATACAATAGAACCTCAACTTCGTTTCCAAAGACTTGTTTATGCATCAAACAAAGACAAGGATGTTCAAGGAAATATTTTCTAGTAGGCCTATGAGCTTCCGGTATGTAGTTATTCTTTAGCTTTTTTTGACATCCATTGATTTATGTTATAAGTGAATAAACCATTGTTAGCAGAAGAATTGAGTAAACCTGGACTGTTTAAAGAAATGGAACCCATTGTGAATGCTCATTACGTGGTTGACGGTGGGGCTTTATTACAACATATGCCGTGTGTTCACAATGCTACTATTGATGACTTATGTGAAAGTTACTTAAAATATGTCAACAAAAAATACAGAAACGTGACACTAAGTGTTCGATGACTACCCCACTCAACAAAATATGTTTATTTAGCACCACGTCTTAGGTACTACCTCTTCGGGCAATACGTTTAACTACTAACTATGCTAATGGGTTAGGAATTGGAAAGGTTGTATTTAGTTGAAGTGAACCTGCATTTTCATGGGGGAGAATGGAAAACCATTTAGGAACCCTCCCCCNTCACCCGACCTAGATTCAAACCTTGATCTCCCCAAACTTGGCAGTCTAGCTCAACATGAAACTAGCGCGTTAGCTAACTACGCTACCGAGGCGGGTAACAAATGATGTAACCCATTCAAGAAGCTCAAAGGGAATGACTTCACTAACTGTTTTATTTGCAGGAAATATGCTCCCTAAGACAAAAAAGAAAATGTTTCTAAGTAATGTATATTCTGATAAATTACAGTCAAATCACAAATGGATGTTTGACTTTTCATGCTGAAGAAAACTTCGCTCTATTGATTGTAAAAACAGCTGATAAGAGGTCCAGCACAATGAAAACAGTGGTTATGGGTGAGGACACAGAATTGTTGGTGTTACTTTGTTTCCATGCAGAGATGAACAATTTTAATATCATATTCAAGCCAGAATCTAAAGACATTTCAGTGAAGAAAACAAAAATATGGAATCTCAAAGCTCTGAAAAATGAACTTTGTAGTTGTAAATATATTCTTTTGTCATGAGCAGCGATTCTAGCCTATGACACTACCACCACTTATTTGGAATAGGATAAGAGGATGTTGTAATGAAACCTTTAAACAGTGCCAATTTCAGAGGCTGTGCTGAGGTTTTCAAGAAACCTAACATTGAAACGAAAGATGTATTATTTGCTGGTGAAAGAGCACTTGTGGATATCTATGCAGGTATCCTACGCATCCTGGGAAACCTGGAAAAACTGGAATTTAAAAATATTTCTTCCGGGCCTGGAAAGGTTATGGAATTTCTAATTTTTCCAATCTTTTCCTGGAATTTTCTAGGAAATTCCTTTGTTCATTTTTAATACATAGCCCTATACATAAATAATCACACCGTCCCTTACTGGGTATGCAAGAAATTGTGCTTATAACTCAAAAAATAACTTCTCACTAACTTTCTCCACACTTCTCTATCCTTGCATACTTCTTTCACTTCAACAACATTCATACACCGAGTCATACATGCTCTTTTATTCTTAAAACTCTTAATGTTTCTCTTTTTCACACGTTGTCTACAGCATTTATCCAAGTCTTACATGGTCTACCTCTTCCTTTTGATCCACTCTTTGCTCCTTCATTCGATCCACACTCCTCCACTGAACATAAGATTCTTCTCTCTCATTGTCTTATTGGATTCCCTTTCAAACCACACTCCTTCAGCACCCACTTATTACTTACTGCCCATACGAGTTTTTCCACATATATTTCATAGATATCTCAAACCATTCACATTTACCTTGCTCTTGGGTTTTGACTGACAAACTCACGCTTCACTTACATAAAACGTTGTTGGTACAAGCACACTTTTATATACTACCATATTTGACTCTTGGTAATACTTCATTCTTTGCGATAATCCACATACATCCAACTACTCTCCGAGATTCATTCATCCATCTGTCGATTTCACCATCTATCATTCCATTTTCACAGAACATTCCGCCCAGAAAAATCATTCACTTCTTCTAACAGTTTTCCATTTATACTAAGTTGACAATCATTTCTTGAGCTGTCCTTATCAAAAACCCATGCCATAGTTTTAGAGAAATTTTTACGAAGATCCATTCTGTCTGTTGCCACACTCATGATTTAATGCATCCTGCAAGTCACTTTCCTTCTGAATATAACAGCACTCTCACATTCACATGGTCTATTAGCACACCAACCATGTCCTCACAAGCATCCCTCATACACTTATCCATGAAAACATTTAACAACCATGGAGACATGGCAATACCTTGTCTAACACCCTGTTCAATGTCAAACCATTCACTTAAAGCTCCATCCACCCTAACTTCCATCCTACACCACCTTAATTGCAAATGTTCTAACCATGTGTTCGCATCATACTCTCTGAGAACATTCCATAACATACTCCCATTCACCCCGTTGTACGCTTTTAAACATGACAGTAAATTATTATTGTAAAAATTGAATCACCTTTATTATATTTGTACCTAAGAAATAAAAAGTAATTAAAACATGATTAATATAACGATTATTTGCAAGTGATTAATTAATTTATTTGTGATATTTAACACACACTTTCTAAACCGATTGATTATATCTGCATAAACAAACTCATATCTCCATAGAACAGACACAAGATCTGGCCCCTGACCTTTAAACCATCACTGAGAAAGGGGAACCCCACATTTCACCCATGATTATTTGCAAGTAAGGTTGTGTTATGTTTTCATTATTTAAATAACTCATTGCATCATGGAATACATTCAAAACATAACAAAAGGTGCAGGGGAGTTGGGAGCCTGCGTAAAAAAATGTGCTCGCGCGTATGTGTTTGTATATATGTGTATTTTGCCAAGGTTACTTTATACACTTGTCCTGGATCAATGTAGAAAATCCTTGAAAAGTCCTTGAAATGTCCTGGGAAAAATGTCATGATTTTGTATATGAACCCTGCTATGGTGGCACAGGAAGTGAAACTTTAAATAAGCTACTTAGGAAAATATTTTGTCGGAAGACTGTGGAGTTCATTACATACATTGTTCAAACTGTCACAAAACTGCAATCAGCATCAGCGGTTTTATCATAATCTCCGAATTTATTATCAAGTGCAAAAATGGATGTCAACAGACAACCTGAATACCACAGATTGGGGTTGACGCTTGACTAATGCTGGTACCTTTGCTCCGTATCAAACATACATGCACACAACAACACCTTCTACCATGAAGCTTATTCATTGCAAATCCAAAACCAGTTGTGGAAATAAATGTGGACGCCGAAACCAAGGATTAAAGTGTTTCGAAGATGTTCAGAAGTCCCTGCCTCAACAATGAACCAGTTGACAATGCAGTGGATAACTTCCCTGACTCTGAAGATTGATATTTTTGAAATACTGTACTTGGCTACCTAAATACATTTATAACATAGTTCAGTCAAAATGTATTCCATGAATAAAATCAGTTGTATATGTCTTAGTTGCAAACGTATACAATCCATGTAATACTTCATAACCTTTTTATTTCCCTTAGGGTCATGATTCCTTAGTACCAATTCCAGTAGCTACTTCCGATTGTTTGATATCATTGTAGAGGAACTGAATTGTCTACCTCTCCTTAATATATAGAGAAGGAAATACTTAGTAGTACATAGTTGATTTATCTATGATGAAAGATATGGAAGGTAAATATCACAATTACGTATGGTAAACAAGATCATTCACTGGATGCTTGACGATAATCGTGTTCTGTTATAAATGTCAAAAATATTCGATCGAACAACCGAGTATTGATATAAAGTAAAAGGAAACCACCAAGTTTAAATAGAACATGTGGTAGTTTGCTTTGATAACTCCAGAAACACGGATACTAGTTATAACTCGAGCGATGAAATGTCTAACACCTCACGACTACGGTTAAAGGAGGGGCTAAGTTCAGAGAATACATTCAAGACAATATAGCCGGGCTAACGCCGGACTAAAGTCAGTAAGGTCTAAATATGAGAAATAGTAAAAACAATTGCATAACTAAAGATCCTATATTTTTGGAGTAACTAAAATGTATACTATTGAAGCTAACTCGCTTATTTTAAACCTCAAGAAGAGTCATATACATCCTCGAGTTTTAATATCCTATAGGAGGATCTTATATTTTTCAAACAATAGAAGGCTAACACTTAGGCATTTACATGGAACTATACTATGGCCGATACTTTCCTAATAAGTACTGCCAGAGCACTCAATTGTATATTTATACTATTACCCACATTCGGGGGTCTACATGAATACTATTAGACAATATCTTTAAATACTTAGATCAACAAGGCACCAAAAGGGGCCAGAAGGAAGTATTACCCATGCGGGCCACTACAAACTATCAGTGTTCCCGCAAGTTGCGTGCTGCAAATAGTAGCACAACAGGTGTCAACAAGACTGCATACAGTCAGTGACCTAACTAGGTCCTGGACAATCGTGTTAGATTACCTGCTTGAAGTCATACAGAGATTAGAAAAGTGAACATGCCGTTTAGGGCGTCATGAAATATTACCGTGTTTTAAGGACTCAGAAAAGAAAAATATAGATTTAAGAGTTAGAGTTAACTTGAACACCTGGACCTACACATGTATAGAGCATACAACCCCCGTACTTAAACTATGTCTGATGGAAATAGGGAAAATGGTAGCCAGACTACCTGACAAAAGAAACCATGTCTGAAAGACATGGGACATAATGTTAGTCTCTCAGACTAAAGAAAACATTCAAATACAACAAACTATGTCTGAAGGACATACAACGTAAAGTCACTCTAGACTAAAGACAACATGTCTGATGGACATAAAAATAAACTAACAATATTACACAACAGGTGATGTCTGAGAGACATAGCAATCTACGTCAAACATTTTGCATAATACTCATGGATACAGAAGAGGCTTCCTCTGCGTGGCGGCGGTGGGGAGGCTGACTCCTGAAACATTGTGACCCCCAGTATTTTTGTGTCACTGAAGATTGGTGGAGAAGTTCTTCCTTCGATTTATTACAATGAAATGCCATAAAGTGAGTCCCGGGCGATTCGTTATATATAGCTATGAAACTGCGTCAGAACAACAATTCCACCAGGAATTCTAAGGAGAAGAAGGAGGGGGGATAGTGGGGAAGAGTTGCAAGGAAAATCCGCTGGTGCAGTGGCGCTCTTTGAAGGAGCACCAAGTTGAGGAAAACTTCGTTCTTTTCCAACCACGTGTGTTCAACGTACAAGATACTGTAATGCCGGCGCTCCCGAAACGGCTCGCCAGGGCATGGTGTTTGTATCCGGCAACATCCATCCAGGGTGAGTCAATATGTGCTACATTTTAATGGAATAGATTAGTTCTAAATCCCTTGCTTTGAAGCCTTTAGAGAATACTTGATTGTATATGTCAGTCATTTGTTATAGAGGACATGCTACAGTACAACAAAGCTCGGGAATATAAATTCGCTAACTGTGAAAGGGAGGTCAGTATTTCAATAATTAACAGTGAAAGTGCCATATCCAGACACCATTTTGGAAAAAATCGCATCTTTCCACCAACCCTATTTTGGTATACTTTGGTTATGTTATTTATTACATTTTTAAAAAGCGAATACCATTATTTTCATATTTCTACTAACTATCTCCAGGCTTTGTCAATTTTTTTAATATATGCAGGCGCCTATATGTTCTTTGGACTCTTATTAGGGAGAGTCTGTGCTACATGCAATCAACAAACTGATCACAAAGAAGACATCCAATTTAGCCACTGTGTAAAAATGTCCACCATGTTTATTATTATGCCCACCAATTAAATAAATTGTTCGTAGAAGCTGCTTCTAATATAGTGAGTGTGAAATTTTGGTTGCCAATTTAAATGGGTTGCCGCATTTTTCTTCCATTTTTGAGACATAAGAGCGGCTTTAGAGCATGTATGAAATAAAATAAGACCTCGACGCTCACAAACCAGATGGAGTTCTCAATCCAGGGTAATACAAACAGTCTTCACTATAAAGACAATATTCTGGAGTGTTTCTAAAATATACAAACAGGCGTTCTGAAAATGGTAACACTGACTGCTGGGTTTGGTAACTGGCTTGAAAATAGCACTTTCCTGTTTTGGCCAAATTTTTACTCAGTGCCTAACGTTATCTATTACTTTGTTAATCAGTTACAAGTTCTGCAAACTGATCCAGTGAGAATTCATGCTATTGTCGACTTCGAAAAGCTGATAATCGTAACCCTCATCTTCAATAAAGAAGAGGAAAGAATTAAGATGCTCACAGAAGTACTTGTGCCTAGAAAACAAAAGGACTAAATGATAGAATTTAAATTCATTGGCAAAGCAAGTTTCTGATACAATTATTATATTTCAAATAAAAGATTTCTTTGTATTAAAAAACAACATTTATGTGGAGTAAAGATATTTAAGTCTGAACACCTAAATGAACTTAATAAAATGGTCTTAAACTGGTGGATGATATTAATCGCTTTTGCACTGCGTTTACAATGATTCGTAAAAAACATTTTATGATGGAGCTTGAAGCTTTTTAACTTACTCTAGGTCAGAAATAACACAGGAAAATAAACCTACCCAAACTGCTTGAAAACAGTGCTCAATATATGTGTATCACAATGGACAGACAATCTTCAACTTTGAACCAAGTGTATTTTTATACTTTTATAACTTATCAACTTGATACTTTCTCAAGGTCAGTTTCTAAGTTAAATATATAGTGGTATAAGGTGCAACTTAGTATACCTGATTTGACTATTTTAATAGAGTGCCCTTAAGATTTACTCACATGCCGCCACTGGATGTTTCTTTTATTGTGGAAGTGGTGTACATGCTTTTCAAACTAGATCTTATAAAATGCCATGTTCACTTCATGAATTGGTGAACCATCCTATGTAAGGGTGGTTTTTGATGTCATACAAACCATCTTAGGATGTGTTCATGCGCTGTTTACAAAATAAAAATGTTTTACCTTAAAACTAGTATTTTTTATAACTTAGCTATTTCTCTGAGTTATTAAACACGTTTATTTATTTTGTTTGACAATCATAACAAGATACAAATGTTAACATAAAAGCCTACCTTTTAAATTATTATCTTGGGTAGGCCTAGTATAATCTCTTGTTGCCACAATTGAAAAGCAAAAATTAGTTTTATTAGTATATTTTGATCTTTCAAGTAGTTATGAAAATGCCAACTATACCTGGACAGTAATTCTTATGGAAGTATTAAAATAATTGTTTGATAACTCTTTTTATTATAATACAGTTTTAGTAAGCAAATAATAATTATTTCTGAATAGGTTGATATTAGTCACTTCCAACCAATGTCCGCAATACAGACCAGCTCTTACCTGCCATCTCTTGGCTATATGATCCTGTCCGCTAAAACTGCTATGATGATAGAATATTAAAAAGTTAATGTTATCTCTTATTGGTTCATCGTAACCTCAGACCGGGAGTAAACAAACATTCCCCAATCACTACGTCAAGGACATTGGTCGGTCGAACACTAGTGCATTATTTTAGGTATGTATAGTCAGTCTCATAGAAAAGTAAGTCAGTATGATTTTTGGTATTTTTAAAATTCTTTTAAATTTCCTGTCTTATGTTTAACAAAACTTGGGTCAGACCCGGCAAACACCGTAAATAGATGGTAAGTACTCAACACTCACTTAACACTTCCGAGATGAACTTTCGATTGACTGTTGCTGACTTGACGTAAACATGTGTACCATGGGGTCCCTCATCGCTTAGTCAGGAGTTTGTTGGTACTCGAATAGCAGCGCTTGCAAAGCTAGACTATAATTGCTAAACCAAATGAAGAGATCATTTTAGTTATGATAATTTTCTAATGTTATTTTAAAACAAGTTTAATACAAATTATAGTAGGGACTATTTAGCGAAAGGATACCACTGAAGTTCGTTCAATAACAAATCAGACTTTGTTTACATCAGGTCTCAGCCTAGGGCGAATCAATACTAGGCCTAATAATTACAATGTTAATTGACTATATAATGCAATAAAGATAGGTTTAGCTAGATTGGGAAAGTAGATCTACCATATTAACAAACATATTTATCACGTTCACTTATTTATCTGACACCTTAGCTCAGTCGGTAGTCTGTCTGTCTGTCTACTGAGGTAAAGGTCCTGTTTAGATTCTCGGCTTGACCCAACAATTTATCATTGGTGAAATGTGGGTCACAATGATCATCAACATATATTTCAAGCTGTAATGTGGTTTTTGTAGACAAGAAACTTAATAAATTGTGTTTTATTATAGTCTAAGTTGTGTCTTGATAACTGCAAGTCATTAATGATAGGAACTACTATTTTGGGGAAATTACATTTAGGCCTACCAATATTTCTAGCTATTACATTATTATTATTGATGTGGACTGTTATATATGGAAATTATCAGGGTCCAGCTTTTACTGTCATGATAAAACAATATGGCCAAAAGACCACTTAGCTGAAAGAATCTTTTCTTACGTAATTTTAAAGTTTTTTCAAAATATTGTTTTGTAACTCATTGGGTTCTGTTCATGATAGGTTTTCCCTGTATGACAGTTGAGAAATCATATGTTTAGTTTTTGGGTTGCCAATACTGTAAAGATCACTGTTTTGTTATAAATGTTTAGTTTTTTAATTACACATTATATTTTGCATTTAAAATAACATAAATTTAAGTTTTCTCATACTATTTCATTACTTTTAATAATTTCTTTTTATCCAACTTGAAACAATATTTTAAACATAATTAAAAGCACTTATTCATTTTGGAATGTTATTGATTTTGTGTAATGTAGTGCATACATCAATACCTTTTAATACAGGCATATTTACTTGGAAAAGAGAAAATACTTAACATTTTTTAAATATATATAATACATTATTTTATGATTATTTTATCGTGTTTTGAAATATTTAACTGTATAATATTTTTATCCACTGCATGGGTGTGTAATTGTAAAAGACTTGCTTCCGTCATGTTCAGCCACATGGTTTAAATTTGTTGGTCACCATTTTGAAGCTACGTTCGTTAGACCTTTTGTGAAAGTGCTGTGAATAATAATGATTTTAAGTGAAATAAAACAATAAATAAACTTTGTGTCCGACCTCAAATAAATGTATAAATAATATTGGCCTAAATTACTGTGGTTAACTATCACATTCATTACAGTCATCCAGAGTGACAGATGTCAGCTGTTGGCGTAGTGATATATTAGGGACTATCATACAAGTAAACTAAGGTCATGAATGAACTATACGATTCTCCCTATTTTTCTGTATGGTGAGAATCAATATTTTGTTTTTTAATACCCTTCAAATCAGATGGATAATGTGTACCATCCCCTTTTTTTGGGGGGGTACATGTCTTTCTTTAGCAGTAAAATATTTTTTCAAGCAAATTTATGATCAAAGTTTAAAGACGCAACTTAGGCTTAATGAAGCTGGAAACATTTATTACCGGTATTTAAGAATATTATTTTATTGATAAGATTTGGATGAACACCTATAATTATAAGAACGAGAAAGTTGTGTAGTCTTTCTCTCAAAAACTATACATAACACAACATGCAGTGTTTTGTATTCTATGTAATATGAATTATATTAATAAAAAAAGTTACAAGTTAATATCTACTTAGTTCAATAAGACATAATTTTGATTAAATTAAAATTAAATCAAACATTAATACAAGAATATAGTTTTGAAGTTATATTAATATAGAGAATAAGATAATGTTCTATAATACACAATGAATATTTATCATACAATGATTTAAACAAAATTTGGTATTTTCAAATTAAATCCTACCTAAACTGTTGAAAAAGTTTAGCCGTTTCCTGCTAGATGGGTCTGCTATCCGAACCACCTTTGCCTCTCCTCCCCAACCCCTTTTTGGCATTATCTATCTTTCCATCTTCTTTTGTAAGCCCAGCTACTCCCCCTTCCCTCACCTTATTTATATCCTGTTCAGGTAAGACCTTTGACTTGACACCAATTGTCAGTCACTTTATTACTACTATTACATACAAACCTGAGTTATTGTGATGTATTTGCATGATTTGTGTCAAAAGTTGTTTATAGAGTAGGCTTGATTTTGTTTAGCTTATAAATAATTTTCATAAACACTGTTTCCTTAGTTAGATAAAACCTATTTGTACAACATTGGTTTTGTAAGAAGAGGTGAAAATGCTTACACCCGCCTTGGTGGCTTGGTTAGATAACACACTATTTTGTGAAGAGTTAGACTGCCGGGGACAGGGAGTTTGAATTTTGAATCTCGGTCGGGACTATTCAAAAATGGTTTTTCACTCTCCCTCAACACAAATGTAGGCTCACTTCCTCTAAATTCAACCTTTTCAATCCCTAACCCATTAGCGTAATTAGTACTTAAGCGTATAACCCGAACGAGTAGTAAGATGCGGTGCTTAATAAATTAAAAAAAATATTTTTACCAAATAGCGTTATTCATGTTTTATAGACAAACAAGACCTTTTTGTACTTAGAGCAGGTTTAATTCTGAAGATATTATGATTGGGGGGCACATCCAGGAATTTAATTTATGGGAGCGGGCCATGTGTGTCAAAGCTATTATTTCTGTCCCCTGAAAATTGTCATTAAATTATTTTAATATTAGTCTTCTTTATTTTAAAAGAAATTACACTCACATACACACATGTATATACAGGTTGTTGAAAAAGAGTTCAGATATTATGGATATTGTTGTGCATATTAAAATGAGTAAAGGAATATTAATGATGTTACCTGTGTTGATACGTCGGTAAACTCCAATATTAATAATAATAATAACAATAACAAACAACCACCACCATAATCATAATTAGGAAGGGAGGGGAGACGAGCAGCGAGACTTCAAGAAGGAAGGAGAGGCGAGCAGCGGGGCCTCAGGAAGGGAGGAGAGATGAGCATCGGGACCTCAAGAAGGAAGGAGAGATGAGCAGCAGGGCCTCAGGAAGGGAGGAGAGATGAGCAGCAGGGCCTCAGGAAGGGAGGAGAGACGAGCAGCGGGACCTCAGGAAGGGAGGAGAGATGAGCAGCAGGGCCTCAGGAAGGGAGGCGAGACGAGCAGCGGGACCTCAGGAAGGGAGGAGAGACGAGCAGCGAGACCTCAGGAAGGGAGGAGAGATGAGCAGCGGGACCTCAGGAAGGGAGGGGAGATGAGCAGTTGGGCCTCAGGAAGGGAGGAGAGATGAGCAGCGGGGCCTCAGGAAGGGAGGAGAGACGAGCAGTGGGACCTTAGGAAGGGAGGAGAGACGAGCATCGGGACCTCAGGAAGGGAGGAGAGACGAGCAGCGGGACCTCAGGAAGGGAGGAGAGATGAGCAGCGGGACCTCAGGAAGGGAGGAGAGACGAGCAGCAGGGCCTCAGGAAGGGAGGCGAGATGAGCATCGGGGCCTCAGGAAGGGAGGAGAGACGAGCAGGGGGACCTCAGGAAGGGAGGAGAGACGAGCAGTGGGACCTCAGGAAGGGAGGAGAGACGAGCAGTGGGACCTCAGGAAGGGAGGAGAGACGAGCAGCGGGACCTCAGGAAGGGAGGAGAGATGAGCAGCGGGACCTCAGTAAGGGAGGAGAGATGAGCAGCGGGACCTCAGTAAGGGAGGAGAGACGAGCAGCGGGACCTCAGGAAGGGAGGAGAGATGAGCAGCAGGGTCTCAGGAAGGGAGGAGAGACGAGCAGTGGGGCCTCGGTAAGGGAGGAGAGACGAGCAGTGGGGCCTCGGTAAGGGAGGAGAGATGAGTGAAATAGCCTGTGCAAAGCAGGACTAACCAAACGGCTGGTGCTGTTGCAAATAATTTCATTTTAATACTCTCATATTTTTTTAATCTTTCTATGCATTTATCTAAACACTGTAGATGCATAGGTCATGATGCCTTTTATTCAATAGTAGTTATTGATTTGTCTGAATACATTATGTACGTAAATGTAAGCTCAAACATTCATTCTGAACGTTACCTATGTAATTTTTATTTGCCATAAGAAATACTTTTTTATTTACTAATATGATTACGAAACAACAAACAAAACAATGAATCGGAGCACTGCAATTTTTCTTTGGAATTTAAATCGGAATTTTATTATAGTTTTTCATTGCTTTTGAAGTGCAAGAAACATGGTAATGAATTAAAACTAATAGGCCCTAAATAAATATGTTATTATTTTTTTGTGATTTTTTGTTTTTATACTTTGAAATTTTGTGCAACTTTTGAGAGGTTCCTCTACATTTTCACTAAATTTCAGTTTTCCAGCTTATTGAGAAGCACTAAAATGTTGTGGACATAGTTGTATAAATACAGACACCATTACATAATAGAGAAGCGCTATCACTGTAAATGTTTGCTAACAACAGTGTTACTCCTTGGTTGATAGTGTAATGGACTAAATATTAATTCAATTATTTAGGTTTGAGGATTTTAAATTTACCGTTTTGTTGTAGGAAAACCCGTCGAAGCATCCAATCATAATCTTGAAAGATGTGCCATATACCCACCTCCAAGCCATCCTCGAGTTCATGTATGCAGGGGAGGTGAATGTGTCCCAGGAGCAACTACCCGCGTTCCTCAAGACTGCCGACCGTCTCAAGGTGAAGGGACTCGCCGAGGCGCCGCAGTCCATAAAGAGGGACGGATAGGAGCCACCCAATACTAGGTAAACCAGGACAGAGATATGCTTTGTAGGAGAATTGATAAAGTTTAACAATATTACTAACGTTATTTTATAGATATTGATAATATCTCAGGGTGGTCATGCTGGAATTTTGTGCATTGGAAAAAACCTGGGAAAGGGCTTGAAATTTTCTGTTTCTTGGGAATTTAAAAATATTAAACACTTTTATTCACTGGTAGGGAACAAACCAGGCTCTAAGTCTTTCATAATGCTTTATTTTATTTGTGGTTATGTCTTCCAAATTATCAAAGTTCTTCAAAGATCACTATCTCATATTTTTTTTTCCATTCATATTTTGGGGGGAAAATGCCAACTAATGTAAATATTTTTTTAGCACCACTTCTTACTACCAGTTTGGGTTGTATGTTTATGTATTAATTACTCTAATGGGTAGGATTTAGTAATGTTGAGTTTAGAGGAAGTCTACCCACATTTGCTTGGAGGAAGAGTGGAAAACTATTAAAGAAAAGCTATTCTCAATACACCAGATCAGGTTTGAAGCCCGATCTTCCCATCGTCGGCAGTATAATCTATTGTGTGAGTGACGGCTTAGACCATGCGGCCAAAAAAGCAAGTAATTTAAATTATTTAAGCTAAATTATACCATAGATTATTTTTGCTCAAATTACACTCCATTTTATGATAACTACACAGGTTTTCTTTATCATAATGTGACAAAACACTTTTGAATGGAAATCACATTGAATATCTTTGTGTTGTGTATTCTGCAATCAAAGTTCAATAAACATATGTATTTGCTAATATGGTTTTACATTGATTGTATTTAAATAGATATTGATACATTTTTAACCAATTTAAATTAATTGAAAAATGACACCTGAACACAGAAATCAAACCTGGGACTTTTGGCTTAGCGCACCAGTGCTCTACCGCCTAGTTATTCAGGATTAATCCCATGCTCATAGTTGAAGGTTGAGTCTGTGATGGCTGTGCTACATTTGAGTGAACAATCGATATTTCAAGGTATCAGATACCACAGACATCTGTGACTTGGAGGGTTGCAATGCTGCCAACATTCCTGTAATCACAACCCGTGTTTCGTTATAGAAGTTATAGCTTCCTATAAATTTACATATTTTCCATATCCTTGCCATCTAATATCATTTTAATGAAATTGATGTCATATGTAGAAAAAGTAATTGGGTGGGGATCATCAATTTGATACCATAAATTATTTAATTAAGAATAAAAATTATTATCATTTGGTGACTACAGATTTTGAAAACGGAGAAAACCTGGAAATGTCAGGGAATTTAAATACTTGGTGAATTCTACACCTAAATGAAAGTGAAAGCTTTGGTTTCTTGATGTTAACATGAGATGGTTGTGTAGTGCTTGTTTTATACCACAAATACACAGGAAGACATTAAATACTGAATAAATAACTTATAAAAATGTTTATATTTAGTAGTCATTAGGATTGATTACAAAAAATATGTAATCAATGCAATCAAATAAAAACTTTCCATTCACCATAGCCGTGCTGTATTCCCTGACAGGCACGTATGGGCAGGGGGGGGGGGTCTGCATTTGTTAATGGGACATGAAAGAGGACGAAAGTGTAGTTTCCTTTCTCCTGGAAAAATGTAACTTTCAATTTAAAAGTATTAAACCTTAAAACAAGAAAATGTGCTCCCCGCGGCAGCTATGCTCAATCTTAGTGGTCTTGGGGCAAAGAGTTCGCTTCAGGACATGATGTTTGTGGGTTCAAACCCAGGAAGGTTGACAGTCTTCTTGAGTGATAAATATCCATAACACAACTTCCTCCGAGGGGAAGTAAAGCTGTCGATAGTGGCGTGTGAAAATACCTCTCCAGCAAAATTGCTAGGCTATTTTGCGCTTGCTCATAGAAATTCAGTGTGGGGGCATCAGGGAACCACCACACTCTCTAAACTCCCCTAGTACATGTGATTTGTACCAAATGGTGCAGGCTGCACTAACCTGATTGCATGCCCAGCTCCGGATGGATAGAAATCACATCAAACAAACCTTCAGGTTGTTGACGGAGGAAGAAGACACTAAAAATATCTAAGGAGTTCCGTTATGTTGTGAAAATATAAAAGGGTTTCACGACTAAATTTATTTGGGAAATTCTAGTGTTATTGATTGGTTCAGGCCTATTTTAGTGTTTATTTTTACTATTTTTTGTAATGCAAAATATCATTCAAGCACAAACACTTTAATGAAAGCAAAAAATTTATAGGGGGTGGGAAGGAATGCTTAAAAAATCATATTTAGGATTTACTGTGTTTTATTTTCAATATTGGCAACTGATGAGCCTCAGGTTGGCATCTCTGATGAGGGTATACTTGATTTATGTAACATGTTTTGTGTGACGGTTTCAATTATTGCAAACAATTTGCTTCATGTTGAACTAATTGATTATTTTCTATTTTTTTCCAGGATTAAGTTTATGACAGCCAGATTTGAAACTGGTTGTGAGTGATGGTGAATTTGGAATGTGGAAATAAAAGTGTGTGTGTATCTGATTGTAGCAACGTATGAACGAGGTGTGCATGTGTGTATGTTTCATGAGCAGTACATCGAGCTAAGGACATTGTACAAATTAAAGTGTGACCTGCTTTAAAATTGTAATGGAGGATGTAAAGCATTTCAGCTAGATTTTACAGCTCATCATTGTTTAGGTGTGAAAGGTTTTTGTTTTTGTTGTGTATGCACATTGTTCTTTGTTTAAACGTTTGTAAAGTTTGGCTAAAACTCTTCTTTATGTTGAATGGTTTGATCATTTTAGCTCCACACAAATTATTAATAATTTATGGCAAACTTTCTTTATAGGGTAAATTTAAATTTTATATAACTGTAATCACTCATGTCGGAGTATTCTTATTTGTTTATTTGTAAAAAAAATATTTTATTGTATTGTATTGGTTTGGTAGCATTGTACACAATTTTGTGAATGTTTGGTTTCTGGGGTGAAGTTTGCTCAGTTATCTAAATGTTTGTACTACATGAATTTTTGTTGATTTTGACATGATCATAATATAATTAAATATTTCAAATGATTAATAGAGCTTTTCAAAATGATTTCACATATACATCAGTGTATATAGTACATAAGTAATTTCAAATAAAAATGTCCCCTTGGTTTTTAGTTGTGGGCCATATTTCTCACTTCAGAATAAATAATATTCATTTTAATTGTTATTAATCTACCATAGGTATATCTGTTGTTATATTTTATACTGGTCTTTTAAGGTAAACAAAGATTACCCTGAAACTTAATTAAAACCATTCCACATTTTCAAACAAATTATTTTCACAATCTATTTATGGCTTAAAATTGGGGTTGTGTTCTCCTTGTATGTTGATTAAAGCTTATGAAGGAACAAATACTCCCAACCTCTGCATTTTGAAAATTCTTTTTATTTTAGTAGGGCAAATCTTTATAAGCCATAATATTTTTTTTTTGTAGTTTCAAAATATTTAAGGCTCTTACATTTTTGACTGACTTGAAGTGTTCAAATACATTTAGTTCAAAGCTTGATTTTAAAATAAACCTAAAAAACTTGTTTAGGCAATCAAACGTCATGAACTAGTATTAATGCACTTGATACCTAATTTAAATGAAATCACACAAAATTAACACAAAGTCTTGAAATGTATTCTGATTTTATGTGAAAAAGAATGTGGCAGCAATGCATTGATGGATAAATTTAAAGAATTTAGAAAAAACACTTTTTGATCATATTATTAAGAACCTGCTCTAATTTTAAACTAATTTTTTTCTAATAAAAACAATTTTTATTTTATTTAATTTTCAAATTAAATCATTTTAATATTTTATTTTATTTGAAAAACCTTGTCATCACTCTTTTTGTAGATAATGTTTTTATTTGAACTATTAATTAGTGTGTTTAATAGTTACCTAATTATATATTTTAGTTCCCTGAATGAATGTGACACCAAGAATTGTGACTGTCACTTCAAAGAAATACTACTTTGTCACTTAAAGCATACCATACACTCCTCGACAAATTGATTTGTCACTTCCCTTTCTTTGAATGGCTCAGGTGATGTGTCCATTTGTCAATGAATGTGTTCCTATAAATATATACATTATTATATTCTTCAGAGCTGCAGTATATCAGTTAATTTATTAAATAACAGTCCTTCCCGCTTAAATATCTATCACTCTGAATAATGAATTGATGTCTCACTTATTGTTTGCTTGCTAGTCTGCCTTGCATTATATTTTATGAGTATTCAGTAGATGGGAAATAAATGTTAAAACATTTAAAAAAAATTGCATTGTATTTGTTGTGCAAATTATAAATTGAGGTACTCACTGTTCTTATCATAGTTTTCACTACATTTTTATGTTAAATATCTAATCATTTGTCATTATTTTCTAAGAAAGATTTGAGATATTTGAATAATTTTATTATATCTTGATTCAAAATTTCACCAAGTTATTAAAAATGTTGTTAAAGGTATATTTAAAATAAACATGTATTCATTTATAATAAATCAAGAATAAAAATGTTTCTTTGTTAGGTGATGATATTTAGAGGTTAATCAGACTGCTGCTGTTTCAAGCAGAATCACAGTACATCGCTGTCGCTTTTTATTAGTATTTTCAGGCTTTATATAATTGGGAATCATAAAAATGTTAAAAAATAAACTTATTAGGAAAAAAGAAAAGAATGTTCAACTGGTTAAAGGAGAATGTATCACACAGTGGGGACTTGATGGATTACCAAATTTAGACCGGCACCAGTCCTTGTAATATAGTTCCTCCCTTGCCCTCCAGCACCCGTAGTTCTAAGAGCCAAGATACACAGGAGTAAGTAGAGCAACCTGTTTTATGTTCTCATTTGTCCCCATTTGACCAACCACTTACCCCCGCCAGTAAGTTTTCTACTTGGGACGTAATTTAGACCTGTGAACACCTTGGGGCTGTAAAAAATTGGAAACTCCAACACTAAGGAAAAAATCTTATGTTCAAGATTTTGCCTTTAAAAAAATTTAACTGCTAATATCTCTATATTAAATGCATTATTTAAATAAGATAATAGTGGAATTCTAACAAATTAGATTTGCTTAAAACAACATTTTTATTATACGTTTGTTATTTTTAATCTTGACAAGGACAGAAAATGTCAACAATTTTAAGACAATATTTAAAAAATTCTATTGAAGGCATACATTTTATGTCCAAAAATGACTCAAGTTGAATTTTATAAAAATAGACAAAAGTTTTAATGGAACAATCTGTGGTGGCGCTGAGGTTTTAGCTCCTGTCGGGCTTCCTTAAATCTGTGTGTGGTTCTACTGAGTGATAAGAACATTATTCACATACATAGGGTCAACTAACTCTACTTATCACAGAACTCACTATGTTCTACTGAGTGATAAGAACATTATTCACACACATAGGGTCAACTAACTCTACTTATCACAGAACTCACTATGTTCTACTGAGTGATAAGAACATTATTCACATACATAGGGTCAACTAACTCTACTTATCACAGAACTCACTATGTACTACTGAGTGATAAGAACATTATTCACATACATAGGGTCAACTAACTCTACTTATCACAGAACTCACTATGTTCTTTGTAGTTTGATAACGACTAAAGTATCACGTTTAAATGTTCTGTGCAACTTTGACCAACACATTCTGGTGTAGGAGCTATGAGGGAAGGAAGATGTGGTTACACCTTAGTGTTGAATTCCATAGTCAACTTTTACCCCCTTACAAAGCTGTTTACACTCATTAGTTTGAATTTGTAAGAGCTGGAGGAGACCAAAGTGAAAAGAAGAGTTGTAATGAGATTGGAAATCCTGTATGAGGGTAACAAAAGTTGTGTTGAGACAAGAGAGTGGAAACATGGAGTGAAGCAGGGGAGTGCCCTTTCACCATTACTATTTGTAATGGTCATGGAAATGAACGCAATGATGTTTGCTGATGACTTGATGGTAGAGGGGGAGACGGAAGAGTAAGTACAAGAACAACAAGAGAGGAATGAGGAAGTGAAAGAGAGAGGAATGAAATTTGGCATGGTAAAGTGTGAAGTGATGGTGATGAAAAGGAAGAGGGTAAGGTCTAGCAAAGTTGGATGGAGGAGAGCTGAGAAAAGTACAAAACATAAAATATCTTGGAAGCATGATTGAGGAAAAAGGTTGAAGTAGAGAGGATTTAATGAGAAGAGGACAGCAGGAAGAGTTGTTCTATTGGTGTGTAAGAGACCTGCTATGGATAAGAGAAGTGCCCTTGAAGTTTATGGAAGTGTTATACAGGGCGTACTTTGTACCCATTGTCACATATGCAGTAGAAACATGGACAGTGAATATAAGAGAGACTAGGTAAGTGGAGGCCATGGAGAGCATGTTAGCTGTCACGAGGAGAAACAAGATTAGGAATCAAGTTATCTGGGGAAGAGTAGTAGTTCAGGGAGTACATGAGATGATAAAGGAAGTAAGACTGAGATGGTATAAGCATTCAATAAAGATGGAAAAATAGAATGGCGGAGACGAGGTATGTCGGAAAAATATCACAAAGGAGGCCAATAAAGAGATGGGAGGAGCAGATAACAGAAAGTGTGCAATTAAAGGAGGAAGAATGGTGAAAGGATAGAGGCATTATACTATATTGAGCCAGCTACAGGCTGGAAACAGTTGATGAAGTTTGTATTTTCAAATTCTTCTCAATTTTCATGATTTAAACTTTTACTTCTTTCTTTATTAAAAATTGAGTAGAGAGATTGGAAAACTTTTTTAAGTCAAGAAATTCTTTTGATATCTAAAAAAAAACTTGCTTCATGAATAAAATTAAATAGACATAAATGGTTTAAAGTTGAGCTGGGACACTCAAATCCTTTGAATCTGAATGAATTCAAGAGATTCGAGTTTTGTAAAAATCACAAAAAAGATATCATTAATACAATTATGAACGCCTTGACTTGAAATCACAATTTTAAACAATATTCTCACATTTAACTTAAATTGTACATTTCTACATATTTTTGGATTCAAGAAATATAAGATGCAACCTAACTCTAGTTTAAAGTATATACACTTCATTATAACTTGGTGTCTAAAAGTCAAAAATATGGCTCTAATAAGTTTTAGACCAGACCTAAAAGATTTTAAAATATTATTAATTTTGTTTAGAACATAAAGGAAGAGTTTTGATTATAATAAATATATTGAAGGATTTGACTTATTTGATCACAATTGGCTATGTAGTGTTTCCCCAAATATATATATATATATATATATATACACACAGTAAGGTGCCAGACAGAAGAGCTATATAGCATTTTGTGACACAAATCATCAACCATCTAAAACAACTTATGCCAATAATGAGCTGACATTCACTGTGTTTGCACTGAGTGTTTTAGCTCTCTTTCATCTAGTGATTATATTTGCAGCTGTATTGGGGTTGATACTGTATCATTATGCAAAGGGCGTGTTAAAACATCCACATATGTTTGATTATCTATCTAAAGCTCACTGGCGAAATTTCATTCCACTAGTTTAAAAAAGTTGTGAGTTATATTTTAGCTGTAAAGTAGGAGACCAAGATAAGAACTGCTGTTGGACCTGTGTGACACATCTGACATATTGGGTAAAGGACACCTGTCATATGTGCTTTGCACCTCCTTTTGTTTGTAGGGAATCCCAACATCATTAATCAGACTTAATTTTGTTTATCAACATAAAAGGAATAACAAGTAAATCCAAACACACAGTGAAATATCTAAATTTGCCATCTGCTATCGGACCGTTTCAGCGTAGTGAGGACTTACCTGTAACACAGCCTCCAAAAAACCTAACTGTAGAAGATGAAGATTCCGAAAATGATGCGGCTAGCCTAATTCAACATTAGGAGCAACATGACTACTTTTGAAACCTCAAAGTGCAATCTTTAAATTATAGGTCTTTGCATAGAAGAAAAGCAAATTGAAGAAATAATCACATCTCCAAATAATAATAATAATAATAATCATGTCAAATCACTTATCTTACACACCTCCCCTTATTTTTTCTCCTTGAAACATTGGGCTGCATGACAACTGTATATATTTCTTTATCAAGGTCAAGTTATTCGGCTCTAAACACCATTGGCATGACGTCACAACAGGCAATTTTATGAAAAGTGAAACTTCATCCTTCTCTTACACCTCTCTAAATAGTGTTTGTAAAAATAGGGACTCCATCTGGAAAAGTGAGAAAATACAGGGAATTTTGTATTAAGAAAATAGTGGTAACCCTGATTTTGTACGCACCACTCCCATTTTATTACTAGCACAAATAAACATAGTTATATTACTTAAATATTAAAAGTTAACACTCAAATAAATTTTTGTTTTTTAACACCACGTTTTACTACCCATTCAGGTTATGCGCTTATGTACTAGTCACGCTAATGGTTTTAGGGATAAGAAGGCTATATTTAGAGAAAGTGTACCCACATTTTTGGTAAGGGAAAGTGGAAAACTATTTTGTAAAAACCACTCAGTAGCCTACACCTGACTGAGATTCGAACCTTGATCTCATCTTCGGCAGTCTAGTCTACTGCGAGAGTAGCACCTTAGACCATGCAGCCACCGAAGCGGGTCTCAGATAAATTAATATAGATATTAGATATTAAAAATAAAAATAAAATTCAAAATGGTGATAGCTAAAATATAGTTAAAACAATTACATATTCCTACCAATATGATGCACATGCAAATAAATATTTGAAGACAATGGGATGTTGAAGGGTGGTGGTGCGCCACACGGACCAATCCTTCAACAGGAGGAGTGACTAGCTTGCGCTCCAAGCTCTACTGGGAGTTCTTAGAACAAGAGCTGAGCTGTGAGCTGTCTCAACCATCACTACATTGCTCGGTTCTTTCATCTGAATAGGACATTTATTTCAGCTTTAGTTCTATTATTACAAGTCTTTGTTTTATTATTAACTCACGGTGGCTAAAGACTGGGAAAATTTGGAAAAATCAAGGAAATTAATAAAAATATGAGGAAAGGTCAGGGAATTTAAATACTTGACTCATTATTCTCGTAAACATTTAAACAAAAGTGGGTATTTTGTTCCTCAGTAGCAAAATAAACTATAAATTAAGCATCCTGCTAACATGATATTATTTTACAAGGGTTTTTATTTGATCAAACATTTACACAGGTACACAAATGAGACCTAAAACATTAAATAGTGAATAAAGAACATGTAAGAATGTTCTTTAGTAGATGTTAGGATTGTTTTTGAAAATATGTGATGAATCTAATAAACAGAAACATTTCCATTCATCGAGTATAACTTTAGAAAGGTTAAGTGGGGAGTTGTCCGGAAAACCTGGTAGTCGGGGAATTTTCTGATTAAAGTTTTTGTAACTATCATGTAATTGTTAGGATACGACTACCATTCTCTTCAACTTCCGATTCATTTATGAAAACATAGGAAAATGACACCCAGACAGGGACTGTACATGCTGAATGATATTGGAACTATTCCGTGTCAACTGAAATACAGTGTTTGATTCACTCCAACTCATTGTCTCATTCCTCTCAAATTCTTGTTCTCCAACTTCAGGCACTTGGGGGTAATGCTAGGGACTCAACATCCAAAATCCGTGTTGTATTAAATATTGCAAATGTGATTAAAAAAGTTGTATGTCATTCTTTGAAGTTCACATGGTCACATAATAGAGCCTCTTCAATCTATTCAAAGAAGTTGTAAATTACTGTCTATTTTCTTGGTCTTGGTTATAATGAGAATCATTCACTTTTTCACTGGATCCCACTTGTTTCTTTGGGGACCCTTCTTGTCCAGTTTATTCCCTGAATTTCTAAACTTACAAATATCTTTTGTGCCAAAGGATTTAAAACATTTGTATTAAAAAGTTTTGGTAGTAAAAAAGATGAATGTCTTTTTTTTTCCTGAACCATGATTCTCTTTATAAGATTTATTTTCCTTCTTGTTCCTGTTTCAAAGTCATACATAATTTGTCTCATAGTTTGCAATAAATTCTATCCTATAAATTGCTTACCAAACTCGAAACACCAATAATATTGTTAGGTATGATAAATAGTACACATTATATTAAAACAAAGGCTATACAAAGATTGATACGCCTAGAAAACTTGTGAAAAGTTGATGAATTTCATGGGTCAAGAAAATTTTAAAGGAGCTTGGGATAGTTTTGATGTTGTCGAGCTATGAAATACGATGTACCAATTTATTACAGTTTTATCTTATATAAGTGCTATTTTTAAGAAGAGCGAGTGTCGACCTAAGGAAATATCTCTAACAACACATGATTATGAAACAATTCTTTTGTGGACTATGCACATTACCTGTGCTATTTTTAGAACGTGTGTGCCAAGATATAGATTAAAATATATGAAAAAATGTATTCAAAATAACATGATTTTTTTTGTCTGGAAAAGTCTGGGCATTTCAAAACTCTCAGCGTAGTTCTCAAGTGTTTTCACTGGAAAGGCATTCATTATACACTAGTTTTGAAATCTGCAAGTATAAGTTAAGAATTTAAGTAATTTAAACAGTCTGGATCTTTATACAGTCATACCAACCAAATTACTACTCGGCAATATTTTTTTTTTTAAACCAATTAATTCATCAAACCTCATTTTGACCAAATAATTATTACTTTTGCATTTGGATTCAACTAGCTTTAGAGAATACTCTGTATTTAGTATCAAATTAGTTACATTCTTGTTAGTTTTAATTACTACTCATGTTATAATTATTACTAGTATTTCATTTGGAATGTCATTTAATAACAATTTTACTTTTTACGTGATTGTTTCCCAGCGAACGAGACATAATTTTTTATTAAAAAATATAAATTTTAAACTTATATATACAGGGTATAAAGCAATAACTATTAGAGGAATTTTACAATTTTATTTTTGCTGTTTGTCTGAAAAATTTAATTGTGTTTCAGAACACCATTTTACACATACATGTTATTTTATTAGTTGTGTTTAAGAAAGCATGATATTTATAGACTTACTTTTTTAAAACAATACATTATAGTTGTTAACAGAATAATGTTATGGATAGTCAGATTTGGTATATATGTCAAACTGTATATTTAAACAAATTTGTAAAGATAACGAGTCTTGAACAAGCAGGACTTACATAATTTAGGTGAGTGTGTACTTATATCAGTTTTTTTTTCTGTTGAACAGGACTGTACTAGTAAATTATTCTCCCCTTCAGTACCATACTACTCTCTAGGCCTAGTATGCATGAGGTGTTGGCTAACCGACACTTTCTAATGTGCATTAGGGAACTACACAGTATTCCATAGACACAAACTCAAACATGTGATTTTGGTTAGCACCCATTGCAATGTGTGACTAGAAGTTTTCCCTTTTGGTGCACGTTTGGTTTTCACTCTGAGGTATTTGAAAACCATAGGGTCTGTTCATTTGATTGCGCGCTTTTACCATGAACAGCTGTCACGATGAAGACCAAGTGCTTTGACACACAGTTGTTTATTGATAAAATTTAAAAAAATGGCTAGTCATTTGGTATGTGGAGTGCCCAGAATATAAGATTTAATAAACATTCTAAAATAGTGGAAAAATTTCTCTTCATATTCTCTCAGTTTTGGGTGAAGGGTTATGAACATGCCATGAGTTAGTTTATCCCTTAAAACAGGATATGTCCAGTATTGCCATTGTGTTTGCTTATAGCAACAATAGAGGATCCAAAGACATGTTATTTCTTCAACTGCCATGGCTAGGTGAGTCAGAGTAGGAGCTAATGTTCCTAAAACACGTGTGTGTACATTCGCCACATTTTGCTAAAGCGCAATCAGTGACATGGTAATCTCCTCATGTGTACAAGCTCTAAAAGTCACCTTACACACATTATTGTTTGTGGTTGGTCAGATAGCTAGCGTGATAACAGTCTACTAGAAGAGTCGCGGCCACACTCCACATGCCACCCCTGACTTCCATAAACAACATATTTTAGACAAACAGTTCACTTTAGAGTTTTTGTGTGGATACTATGTAAATAAATATTTGGTTCATGTCTCTCTTTATTGATTTCATAATGTAAACACACACAGTAAGTCTGCTACCTAAAAGAAAGTTTTACACTGTTTATATACGCAAGACTGAAAACAAAGTGAATGTGGATTAGATTAAAAAAGTAAAAGCTTGGTTGGTATTTAATTATATTGTATAGAGATTGGAAACATATTTGACGCTGGAACATAAGTGGTCAATCATTTCAAGCCTGTTTTAAGTATTTCTGTTCTATAAATGACAAAACCTCACCATTTCTTGTAATGTTTAGTTGAATCTACCAATATTTTCTTAAAAGTAATTTTTTGTTACAATCAGTAACTTTATTTTCAAAGAAGGGTTGGAAAATAGTTCTGGGTTAGTCATATTTAAAATTGCCTGGTTAATTTTATAAAGGGATTTTTATGTTTAAAAAATAAGTTTCAAAAATGGATATAAATATACATAATTATTATATAATTTGATCACACCTTTATAAACAGCTAATATATAAATGTGTAAAATTATATTTTTTTGTGTTATTTAAAATAAAAACGAATAAAATGGTTCATTGTTTTACTATTGTTTTATAAAGTGTTTTAAGACTAATAATTTTTCTTTTTTTAACCAATCTCCCAGCAACTTTGGGTGTTGTCTTTGCACTGTTACATATTAACAGAACAGTCAAAATCTCGACTATCCGGACTAATCAGGACATAGGTTGGTCCATACAACTGAAAATCCGGATAGTTGATGCTATGGGAAAAATATTATATATCTAAATACCTTATTGAAAATATAGTACTAAAAAGTATATAACTTACGTACTTAACACATCTTAGACCAAATTACATTATTTGAGATATGTATTTATTATATTAAAACATTTTTTAAAAGCCATATATACCGAAAATTGCCGCTGCGATACAAATCTGGATAACCAATGTTCAGCTAATCGGGGTCCTACTGTATTTATAAATTATTAATTCAATTGTCCCACATCTTAGCTCAGTTGGTAGCATGTCTGTTTGTCTAAGCTAAGGGTCATGGGTTCGATTCCTGACATGACCAAAAGATTTGTCATCGGTGAATTGTGGGTTTACCCTTTCAGAGTAATGAATTGATGGCTGAGGACAGGATATTTTGCTTGTCCTAGTGTTGATTTATTTATTCTTACATACTGGTCCTGACACCTGGTATGTAACTCAAGACCTATTTCTACTTACAATGTTTTGTCTACTTCAATTTATTTGTCTGATTTTAGAATATTTGTTTATGGAAAGTAACACTTAAACAAGTCCTAAATTCCTACTTTATAATTTTCTGTCCTGCTAGTTAGTCTGTCATGGGTATTTTATACCTCGGTACCCTACCCCGCTGGGTGTTCCACCGCCCTCTGGATCTAATAGTCCCCACATTGGCGGAAGCTCCGGTGGGGGCGAGTATCCCTCTATTCACCATCTGGGGAGGCACCCTATAGGAGATTTTTCCTCGCCTACTTTCTGCTAAAACCACCACCTATATGGACCTAATACTAACTTAACCTAACAATAATAATAATTAAAACTAGCTTAATCTGAATACATAAGATTCTTCTTGTGTGGCTGCAGACTCATCAGGTGTTGTTGCCAGTCACATCTTTCGTACTGACAGAAGTCATCCGACGGACCGGTTGACGAACCAGATGCCCGACAGCTCCAGCCCAGCAACACACTTGTTTCCAAGTGGGCTGGAGTCTTTGAGTGAGGGGTTGATTCTTCCGTCTAAGAGGGTGTTCATTTTTGTGACTTTCTTCCTAGCTGGTATTCCTACACTCTCCGGTTCATCAGCAGCTAACACTACTGGAATCCAGAAAGTGCCTTCCCTCAGCCAGGCTCCAGTTAACCAGGAGTTTCCCATCACACACTATTCTTCCAGCCAACATATAAATTGTGTGTACTCTAATTCGGGTTGTGCCAGTTCAGTAGTACATCGTCAGAGTCTGATGTCACTATCATCCTCAGTTATGTCATTTTCTTCAATATCAAGTCTAATCCGTCGCCTAGTCTTCATTTCTGTCAGGTATCTGTCTCGTTCTCTTTTCGATGCATCATCAGCGATTGCATCCAGAGTCTTCACCAATGCACGTCTCGCAATATATGATATATTGTACTAGCTTGCAGTAGAATCTGCAAAACCTTCCTATCTTTTAGCGTTTCCACGCCTTCTAATACCACATGCTCCGGCGTGGACTCCCTTCCACAATCGCATTGTCTAAAATATGTTAATATTATTGCAAAGAGAGTGGTCCTATATGGTCTAGTTGAGGGCTGCAAAAATTCAATTTTAATTTTGTCCCTAATACTAGGAAAGAGCTTGTATGTCCTACTCATTATACTATTTGTCCATTCCTGTTGTCATTTTACTTCAAGGTAGTTATTAGCCTTTTGCCTAGTTGTTAGCCTCTCAAGTGCTAACTTTGCTATCTTCCCCAATTCGCCTTTTCGTATCCAATATATTGCCCCTATCTTTCTCACTTCCAGATCTAGTAGGTAGATACCCAGGGTGAAGCACAGCGCATAGGTAGCCATGGTCTTGTATGCGCCAGATAGCCTAAGAAGAATACTCCTTTGAAGGCTCCTGATCTTCCTCTTAATTCTCAGCATTTTAGCCCAGGCGCTCGGCCCCATAGCCCACTATGAAGACCAACAACGCCTGATGATATGATCTGATTAATGGAATAGACAGTCTAAACCTCACCTGACCTATGCTGATTATCTTATTCATAACTCTCAAGGCTCTTCCGCAAATATCCTCCACGTGTGTCATGAAACCATGCTTCTCATCTAACATTACCACAAGGTATCTGGTATAGCTGATACGTCTTATAGTTTCTCTATCAATCTTAATCATTGGGTTTCTCTTGACTGCTCCCATGAACAGCACATAGTTTATCTTTGCGGGGGCCAAACTTAATTTAATCTTTCTGCCCCACAGGTTCAATCCAGTGAGAACTGCATTGCTCTTGGTCTAAAGTTCACGTCTAGTTTTTGCTTCAACCACAATAAGTATATCATCTGCAAAGGCAGCCACTCCCGCTGTACCAGGGAGCACCTCAATCTCCAGTAAACCAGGTTCCAGTGCTACATCCCAGAAACTCGGCCCACAGATCGATCCCTGGGGACATTCTTTTGAAAGTTTTTTTAATATATCGACATTCCTGAACATCTCAGGTTTGCGTTTCTATCCCTACAGTAGTCCAAAAAACTCCTGTTGGAATTCCTCCGACATCTAATTTTCATACTAAGTCATTCATTCCATGGTCAATTACTTATTTTCAATGTTTCTTTGGATATTGGAATGGATGCCCTCATAGCTCTTTGAACTGACCTAGTAAACTCCTTCACCGACTCATTTACATTTCCTCCTCTCTCTACTTCCGGCGGCAGTACCAGCAGGACCCTCCGCCTGTTTGTCAGCCTTCCTGATGTTACATCGTACCCTTTTACCAGCTTAAGCCTGTACATCTTACAAGTGCTAGTGTTGAGTTAGATTATAAGACATGTGAAGCTAAGACAGGCCTAGCCAGCCGGTAGGGGAGAATATATGGCTTGAATAAAGAACTGACCCAGGCCACAGGCTGGAAACAGTATTGGATGGAAAAAAAATAAAAATAATTCAATTATATTTTTTCCTCTGGATTGCAGACGCTACATTAAATAAATTTTCAACAAATAATAATATTAATATTAGGATTTAACCAAAATTTACAAGTAAATCAGAAGCCAAATAAATTATACACACAAAAAACAATCCCCAAACAATGACAAAAACTCGAGCCAAATACATATAAACAAACTAATGTGATAACTATTTTACCATGATTAAACTGAAGTTCTTAACGATCACAATAGTAATTCTTTCCTCGAGGGGAGAAGCGAAATTAAAAAAAATAAATAATGCAAAACCCCCAAATGTAATTTCCTTTTGAAATGGTCAGTTTAAGAAAATAAAATACGAGGTAGATTCGTCATTGGTTTAGTCATCCTATTTATTTTAACCCTATCCCTTCTATTTGTCTGCTATATAGCGTTATGGAATGAAATGGAATGGAAGTATCTTCTTTAATAATGGCATTTAAGAACCTTTATTGTTATAATCCTACGTCATTTAAGATACCCGTTTATGCAGGCATTATGTGTCGCGTTTTTTAAATCACCGGGAACAAATGAGTCCTTTTATGCTCTGTCGTCCGATAAGATTGCCGTCGTGTCCTAGAGAACGCCAGCGGGAAATAGTCTAAATACATGGCATCTTATGGGCCCATTTATTCAAACGCACAGTTTTTTTCCTGTGGAGATGACAAGTGGGACTATTGTGTCAGTTTAATAATTTATATTTTTTTCTCATTATATATAAAAAAAATTGGATCCTAAACGTTTTAAAGTCAAGGTCAAGAAAAATAAAGCAATTTAAGATTCATCGTTGGAGGAATACAAAACCAGAAATATAAAGATAAGTCAATCGATAGAAAGAAGTGTTCTACCATTCAAAAATAGTTTTCTAAAAATATGTTTCTTCTTTTAATTTATTTAGAGGTTACGAAATGAGTAGGATACATATGCAGGTCTGATTACACATTAGCATAACAATGGGATGATGTGGGAGGGGGGTGGTAGGCCCGGGTCTCCTGAGGGGATGGGGGAGAGTGTGGTGTGTCGAGGGGGG
>CABFVX010006318.1:0-22751 GCA_902151425.1 Timema shepardi
TGGGAGTGAGAGGGTGGAGCCCCGGGGAAACCAGGTCTGGGAGTGAGAGGGTGGAGCCCCGGGGAAACCAGGTCTGGGAGTGAGAGAGTTGAGCCCCGAGGAAACCAGGTCCGGGAGTGAGAGAGTGGAGCCCCGGGGAAACCAGGTCTGGGAGTGAGAGAGTTGATGTTAATGATCTAAGTCATCATCAGCTCCTGTAGCCTCAGTTAGGGAAGGTCACCACCAAGGGAAGGACACTTGAGGAGCTATTAGCGGCAGCCCTGCTACTCGGGTGTAAACCACGACAGGATTAGTAAGTCGGTGGCCGAAACAAACCAAAACACTCAAGAAAATTAATTAAACTACTTCATTAGATTATTAATATTTTCAAATAATTGCAAACAGCATCAACTTAAATAATGAATACGACCATGTCTGCCACATGCACAGAACAAACTACATGACCCCAGACCCCATGCACTCAGGCCGTCAAAAAGCGGCCGGATGAGTTTGTGTGGTTTTGTCCCGGAGCAAGAGAGAATAACTCTAAGAATATGAAACTTTTAAATCTCTTAATCCAAATCTTAAGCTTATTATGATTCACACTAGACTCAAAATTTGCAAATCATTTTATTTGAATTATTAGTATCTGATTAGAGATTTCTAATTCAAATACACTCCCATGATTATTAAATTGATTAAAATTTAAAACAAAAACTAGCCATTTGAATGATTTAACTTTTGACTTGACCATATAAACTTGCAAATCTCGTAATATTTAAAATACAGTTATTATTTATACACTGTTTATTGACCTTGTTTTTTAGTTGGACTCAATTAAAAAAAACTTTATAGTTTAGCCGAATATTCGATTGAGATTTGACCACATGTTAAATATAATTGGGTTTTTTCTTGATTTAGAGGCTGAGTCATGCCTCATCCACAAGTAGTGGTTAATTCAGCGGTTTCCAACCTGGGGGTTGCGACATGTTTCATGTTTGGGTCACAATGATTGGCAAGATTATAGATCTATGTTATTATAATGATTTTAGTAATTAGAGGAAGGTGCAAAATTCTAATAGAAATATAAGCAGTTAAAAATGGTAAAATCTTTCAAGTTACTGTCAAGGTTCCTTCTGGTTACTCAACTCTGAAAGTTGCTCGCTGAGACATCTTAGCCGTATCCGTAACCCGACTTTTTAAGTAATTTAAGATAATAAAATCAAGACTGTGGGATTAGCGTCACGCTCATTTGGTTTGTCAGCGATGAGTTCTGAAATGGAATTCCCCAACAGGGATACGGGGCGGGGGTGTCCTAAACCATTTCATTATTCTCCTTCCATGCAAATAAAAGTAAACCCGCCTCGGTGGCGTAGTTGGCTAACGCGCTTGTCGTGTTGAGCTTCTCGACTGTTGAGGACGGGGAGATCGAGGTTCGAATCTCGGTCGGGTGAACTGGGGGTGGGTTTTTCCCTAATGGTTTTCCACTCTCCCTCCACGCAAATGCGGGTTCACTTCCTCTAATTAAACCTTCCCAATTCCTAATCCATTAGAGTAATTAGTACTTAAAGCGTATAACCCGAACGGGTAGTAAGACGCGGTGCTAAATATAATATAATAAATAAAAGTAAATTTTCTCTAAATTCTACCTTCCACACAAGTGTAATTAAATGAGTAGCCCGGACGGGTAGTAAGATTCAGTGAAAGCGATAATTTATAAGCTAGGTTATGACTCATGTAGGGTACCAAGGAGTCGCGACACCCTCAACGACAACTATCAGGGTCAAGCCCTGCCGAGTTAGTTTGTATGTTGTTTATATTCGACATAGAAGAGGGAGGGCTGTTTATTCGAAACTACGGTCAAATGCTCCTTTTGATCAGTGACTCCGCCCAGTTTGTATTGAAGGCTGATCTGCTTGCCACACCATCGTTTATTATTATACATTCGTCATCGTCATTACAGTTTTGGAGTACACACATATTAACTGATTATACTAATGAGTTAGGGATGAGGAAGGCTGAATTTGGAGGAAGTGTACACACATTTGCATGAAGGGAGAGTGGAAAACCACACTGAGTACATGCAACAGGGATTCAAACCTAAACGTTCTTGTCATCTGTAGTCGAGTCTATTGCGAGAGTGACACGTTAGACCATTCGACCAACACAGCGAGTAGTTTATTAATGGTGTATCGTGTATTCCCAAAGTGCCCTGTCCGTGATGTAATGGTGATGAAAAGAGCTTACCACCTTCTGCAGACAGATCCGGACAACAAGGAGCCGCTAAATGGGCGTGGTCAACTGGGCGCCGGGGTCAATTTAAAAAAAATATGATAATAGTTGTAAAATAATGAAAATAAACAACAAGGCACAGGATAAGTTTGGTTTATTCATCTTTGCGTGGTTTATTTTATGCAAAATTCTTATTTTTCATGTTTTTTTTTGTTGTAAATGTTATAATAAAAAGTAGTCTAACATAAATATACACAAATTTTGTTTCGTCTATTTTTTTTTAAAACAACTCCAGATTACGTTTTTAAACTGGTGCCCAGTTGTCTTGTCACCCAGCCTTACCAGTACCCAGTTGTCCTGTCCCCCAGTCTTACCAGTACCCAGTTGTCCTGTCCCCCAGTCTTACCAGTGCCCAGTTGTCTTGTCACCCAGTCTTACCAGTACCCAGTTGTCCTGTCACCCAGTCTTACCAGTACCCAGTTGTCCTAGATAGCTCTCCAGAACACAATACACAATCTCACTCGTATTTCAAACTTTGGTTTAGTTCTAAACGTTACCTAAAAGCACATGCAAAGTTAAGAGAGCAATAATTAATTACATAACACATTACAGGTGTGCGAGAGCCCCTTTTTTTCAATTTGAAGTCAACTCAAATCAAATATTAGAAATATTTTCAAAGCAGATGGGAAGTCCGAATATTTTGGTTTATTGTTTTATTCTTGACCAAATATTATATTGTGGTTATTTATGTGACTTTAGGCACTAAAATAACTTGTAAAATGTTTAGTTACACAATTGTTTTAATCTAATCTAGTAAATCATGTTACTATCACACCCCCTCACACCTGCCAAGCTTGATACACAACAAAAATGGCCGTCTATAAAAGAGTTTAGTCGACAGTACGTGCTGGAACACTGGGCGTGCTTTGTTTCCAGCCCGGAACTCTCCGGGGGAGTAGCCAGTCCCACCCAAATTACAGGAATTGATAAATTACCAACCTTTTCCCAAGTATTTGTAATAGTGTTAAAACCTTCATTGCTCAGTTAGAGCTCGCTTTCAACCGAAAAAGTGGATGTTACCTTCTCATATATATATAATTTGTTTATATTTAACAGCAGCGATATAAACTACAATAAGTCCTGTTCTGGCGTATTGATATCTTCAAGCAGTATTATAGTTTAATATATAAATAGAGAGCAAGAAACTGAGATAGAAATGTAGATCTCCAAATATAGTGTTATTTACCTGTTGTTCCTCCTGCATATCCCATCACCAGGGGGGCAAACAAAACAACAAAAACATGTTAATAAAACAAACCCACAAGGTAGCACTAGCCGGGTTCATATTCATGCACAGCAAGTAGTAAATAGCGCACGGAGTTCAGTTAACAATCCATAGACATAGACAAAGGTATATCATCAGACATTGCGCTGCGAGTCTTACTCGAATTCAACGCTTTTAATAATGAATAATTCCTAACCTCCTTGCATTAATAGATAATGTACAGTAGCCCCATGGCTTCTTTGGTTCTGACTGACAGCTTTGAAAAGTTACCAGACCAAATATTGTATCCCTACGCCGAACCATATGATCTGCAAAAACATGTGTTTAGCAGCTGTCACTATTTGACGGTCAAAATTTAGGTACATACCTAAATGTCGACTGTCAGAAGTCAGCTGTGCGCTGTCAATCAGCACCAAAGAAGCCACGGGGCTACTGTATTAATAAATACTTCAAGGGTTCACTCAAAAAACAACGCTCATTAAATAGTATATTTTGAAACAGAAAATTAATTATTTCAAGCGGTGCCTGTACTCATAACATCAACAGTTTCCAGCCTGAGGCCGGATCAATTTAGTAAAATACCTTCGTATTCCTCATTTAGTCGCTCCCGTCTCGCTTCTCTCAGGTGACCTGGCGGTCTAGGGGTAAGGTGTCAGACACGTGCTTGGGTCCGGGGTTCAATCCCAGGTCCCGGCACAGATTTATCTGATTGTCAAACCCTTCCTTCACCTCTGACAAGACGTGTATTAATCACAACTTGTGAATGTGCGGAATTTTCAATAATATTTATAAATATAATGAATGAACCTTAAAACCAGGTAAATTTGTTGGTAACAATCAAGTATGGCTAACACAAAGCATTTCAAACACGGACAGAAAATATCGTCCGTGTACTGTGATTGCCGTCTTTTAATTGGCTAGGACCTCTCCTCGTATTCTGATTGGCTGATACGTCTCAAATAAAGTCCAAGGTTTGTTTATGCACTATGCACTATTCACTATGTTTCAGTAGTGAGCGCTATCATTGAAATAAGGGGTATTTTTACTTCTTGTGCACTATTTACTCTTGTTTATTGCGTTAAGTATGAATAGAACCCAGCATTAAACATGTAGCAACACTAAACACAATCAAAAACATCTTCCATAAGGTCGACCAATAGCCAACATTGTTTGAACTAGTCTTTCAAATTTATTAACAACAAATATTTTAGTTAGTAGTAGTATAAAATTTAACACTAAAATTGTTTATTTTCCATTTAAAACGTTTTTACAAAGTTGGTTTGTTGGTATTATCACAAGGAAGAAAAAAAATTAGGTTTACTTCATAACAGCAAACAATAGGATTAAGTTTTTCTGAGAGTCCTTAACCAATGTTGGCACACCTGTAAAGTGTACTGTCAACTGGGAAATTTATCCTAGTACAGAGATTTAAAAACAAAACTTTATTCAAAGTGCGTCGATTGTATTGACTTATTCAACCAAAGTGATGAAGGAATGCTTTTCCCCGAACCTCTAGCGTGTTCCGATTAGTATGTTAGTACACAAGTTACACACCACACAAACAACAATGGCCGCGTTAACTCGGCTAAGTGGCCCTCGACAGAAGATAACCACAACTTTTTCAAGTAGAATATTGAGAAAAATTATGTATTGACAGTAATTAATCCTAGATTGACAGTTGTGTTTGTGCGTGCCTTATGTCTAACATTTGCATCACACATGCATGCAATACTGAGGGATGCCCTGCCCTGAGGTAGCCAGTGGTTTGAAATGAGAGCATCGACATTGAGTATTTTATCATCATTATCATCATCAACTGTTTTCACCCAATGGCCAGGTCAGTTTACTTAAATGCCTCCAACTTCCTCCATCCTTCCTCCTTTACTAAGCCTCCTCAATAATGAGCACGGGGTCCCCCCCCCATCTATACGCAAATACATTTTTAATAATGCTAGAATTCACTTTGGTGGCTACATGGGCTAAGGTGTCACTCACGAAATAGATTGGGCTGCCAACAGCAGGAAGGTCAGAGTTAGACGGAACGAGCGGGTAACAAGAAGTGTGCAAATGAGAGTAGAAGATTAAAAGGAAATAAAGAAGGAAGTATAGTGGAAGTGCGGAAGATGGGAACATTTTACATAAGTGACTAAGCCACAAGCTGTAAAAAGTTTAGATGAAGATGATGAAAGTGTTTTGTTATGTATTTAAATTTCAATCTATAAAGTATGTTTAATAAAGAGCTTCAGATGCATGGAATAAAATTTTAAAATTAGTGCAAGATAAATAAATGATAAACTTGTAAAAGAAGAAAGTCTACTTTGATAAATAGATGGATAGATATAATCTAATGTTGACTACGCTTCCAAGAATCCTAATGTTGTTACCTGAACTCCTCCGTGTCGGTTGACAGCTCTTGTTCGATGTGAAGGAATACTTGCACCATCTCGCTGATGATGATGGGCCAGAGGGAGGTGACGTGTTGAGGGGACATTCGCAGGAGCAACACCGAGAAACAAAGGAACACCTGGGCCTGGATCGACGGAACAACTTGGGGAAGACGCAAACTGTCGGCCAGGCGCTCTGAAGGAACATAGACAAACATGAGCTTGTAGAGACACTACTAGCAGACTGTCAGCCAAACATAGACAAACATGAGCTTGTAGAGACGCTACTAAGCAGACTGTCAGCCAAACATAGACAAACATGAGCTTGTAGAGATGCTACTAGCACACTGTCAGCCAAAAATAAACAAACATGAGCTTGTAGAGACACTACTAGGAGAATGTCAGCCAAACATAGACAAACATGAGCTAGTAGAGACGCTACTAGGAGACTGTCAGCCAAACATAGACAAACATGAACTTGTAGAGACACTACTAGGAGAATGTCAGCCAAACATAGACAAACATGAGCTTGTAGAGATGCTACTAGCAGACTGTCAGCCAAACATAGACAAACATGAACTTGTAGAGACACTACTAGAAGAATGTCAGCCAAACATAGACAAACATGAGCTTGTAGAGACGCTACTAGGAGAATGTCAGCCAAACATAGACAAACATGAGCTTGTAGAGACGCTACTAGCAGACTGTCAGCCAAACATAGACAAACATGAGCTTGTAGAGACACTACTAGCAGACTGTCAGCCAAACATAGACAAACATGAGCTTGTAGAGACACTACTAGCAGACTGTCAGCCAAACATAGACAAACATGAGCTTGTAGAGACACTACTAGCAGACTGTCAGCCAAACATAGACAAACATGAGCTTGTAGAGACACTACTAGCAGACTGTCAGCCAAACATAGACAAACATGAGCTTGTAGAGACACTACTAGCAGACTGTCAGCCAAACATAGACAAACATGAGCTTGTAGAGACACTACTAGCAGACTGTCAGCCAAACATAGACAAACATGAGCTTGTAGAGACACTACTAGCAGACTGTCAGCCAAACATAGACAAACATGAGCTTGTAGAGACACTACTAGCAGACTGTCAGCCAAACATAGACAAACATGAGCTTGTAGAGACACTACTAGCAGACTGTCAGCCAAACATAGACAAACATGAGCTTGTAGAGACACTACTAGCAGACTGTCAGCCAAACATAGACAAACATGAGCTTGTAGAGACACTACTAGCAGACTGTCAGCCAAACATAGACAAACATGAGCTTGTAGAGACACTACTAGCAGACTGTCAGCCAAACATAGACAAACATGAGCTTGTAGAGACACTACTAGCAGACTGTCAGCCAAACATAGACAAACATGAGCTTGTAGAGACACTACTAGCAGACTGTCAGCCAAACATAGACAAACATGAGCTTGTAGAGACACTACTAGCAGACTGTCAGCCAAACATAGACAAACATGAGCTTGTAGAGACACTACTAGCAGACTGTCAGCCAAACATAGACAAACATGAGCTTGTAGAGACACTACTAGCAGACTGTCAGCCAAACATAGACAAACATGAGCTTGTAGAGACACTACTAGCAGACTGTCAGCCAAACATAGACAAACATGAGCTTGTAGAGACACTACTAGCAGACTGTCAGCCAAACATAGACAAACATGAGCTTGTAGAGACACTACTAGCAGACTGTCAGCCAAACATAGACAAACATGAGCTTGTAGAGACACTACTAGCAGACTGTCAGCCAAACATAGACAAACATGAGCTTGTAGAGACACTACTAGCAGACTGTCAGCCAAACATAGACAAACATGAGCTTGTAGAGACACTACTAGCAGACTGTCAGCCAAACATAGACAAACATGAGCTTGTAGAGACACTACTAGCAGACTGTCAGCCAAACATAGACAAACATGAGCTTGTAGAGACACTACTAGCAGACTGTCAGCCAAACATAGACAAACATGAGCTTGTAGAGACACTACTAGCAGACTGTCAGCCAAACATAGACAAACATGAGCTTGTAGAGACACTACTAGCAGACTGTCAGCCAAACATAGACAAACATGAGCTTGTAGAGACACTACTAGCAGACTGTCAGCCAAACATAGACAAACATGAGCTTGTAGAGACACTACTAGCAGACTGTCAGCCAAACATAGACAAACATGAGCTTGTAGAGACACTACTAGCAGACTGTCAGCCAAACATAGACAAACATGAGCTTGTAGAGACACTACTAGCAGACTGTCAGCCAAACATAGACAAACATGAGCTTGTAGAGACACTACTAGCAGACTGTCAGCCAAACATAGACAAACATGAGCTTGTAGAGACACTACTAGCAGACTGTCAGCCAAACATAGACAAACATGAGCTTGTAGAGACACTACTAGCAGACTGTCAGCCAAACATAGACAAACATGAGCTTGTAGAGACACTACTAGCAGACTGTCAGCCAAACATAGACAAACATGAGCTTGTAGAGACACTACTAGCAGACTGTCAGCCAAACATAGACAAACATGAGCTTGTAGAGACACTACTAGCAGACTGTCAGCCAAACATAGACAAACATGAGCTTGTAGAGACACTACTAGCAGACTGTCAGCCAGACATAGACAAACATGAGCTTGTAGAGACACTACTAGCAGACTGTCAGCCAGACATAGACAAACATGAACTTGTAAAGACACTACTAGCAGACTGTCAGCCAGATATAGACAAACATGAGCTTGTAGAAACAGTACTAGCAGACTGTCAGCCAAACATAGACAAACATGAGCTTGTAGAGACACTACTAGCAGACTGTCAGCCAGATATAGACAAACATGAGCTTGTAGAGACACCACTAGCAGACTGTCAGCCAAACATAGACAAACATGAGCTTGTAGAGACAGTACAAGGAGACTGTCAGCCAAACATAGACCAACATGAGCTTGTAGAGACGCTACTAGCAGACTGTCAGCCAAACATAGACAAACATGAGCTTGTAGAGACACTACTAGCAGACTGTCAGCCAAACATAGACAAACATGAGCTTGTAGAGACACTACTAGCAGACTGTCAGCCAAACATAGACAAACATGAGCTTGTAGAGACACTACTATGAGACTGTCAGCCAGACATAGACAGACATGAGCTTGTAGAGATGCTACTAGCAGACTGTCAGCCAGACATAGACAAACATGTAGAACACTATTTCGACGAACCTTGTATCTCCGGCATGTACTTGTGGTACTGGTCTATCTCACTGCAGAAGATGACGAAGGCCAGCCTCTTGAGCAGCTGGGCCCTCTGCTCGTACTCCTGCTCTCGGCTCGAGAAGATGCTCAGTGAGCCACTCTGAGCCAGCGACACTCGACCTAGACAAACACAAGATAACACTCAACACTCCCTTGTTACCTTGTAAACAAAACTAATAGCTTGTAAGCAACAAGGGAAGAGGGTTAGCCTCAAAGTTTGTTCAGTTAACGTTTCTCAGCACTTACATTAATATTATTATTTAGCACCGCGTCTTACTACCCGTTCGGGCTATACGCTTTAAGTACTAGTTACGCTAATGGATTAGGAATTGGGAAGGTTGAATTAGAGGAAGTGAACCCGCATTTTCGTGGAGGCAGAGTGGAAAACCATTTAGGAAAAAACACCCCCAGTTCACCTGACCAAGATTCGAACCTCGATCTCCCCGTCCTCAGAAGTCGAGCAGATCAACACGACTAGCGCATTAGCCAACTACGCCACCAAGGCGGGTCAACTGATCTAACAGATAATTGAATAAAAATTGATAATTTTAACAGTTTTAATGTCGACTCTTGCCCTTTAAGCAAAGAGTATTTAAAATGCAGGTTAGTAACTTATGCCACTAGACCACGATTAGTTTTGTCATCATGCCTTACTAATCGTTAAGAGTTTTGAAGCATATTAATTAATTAATTAATTTAGCTATTGTGCTACAGACAAGGAAGGTTGAATTTAGAGAAAGTGTACCCACATTTGTGTGGAGGGAGAGTGGGAAACCATTTATAGAATCCTAACTTTAATACATCTGATGGATATCCAAAAACCAGAAGACCCAGTCACCGGCAAATCAGAGCAACCGATTGTTACACCTTCGTCCACGTGCCACACCACTAGCAAGAGTAACAGATAGTCACACCACTAGCAAGAGTAACAGATTGTTACACCTTCGTCCACGTGCGACACCACTAGCAAGAGTAACAGATTGTTACACCTTCGTCCACGTGCCACACCACTAGCAAGAGTAACAGATAGTTACACCTTCGTCCACGTGTCACGCCACTAGCAAGAGCCACAGATAGTTACACCTTCGTCCATGTGCCACACCACTAGCAAGAGTAACAGATTGTTACACCTTCATCCACGTGTCACGCCACTACCAAGAGCCACAGATAGTTACACCTTCGTCCATGTGCCACACCACTAGCAAGAGTAACAGATTGTTACACCTTCGTCCACGTGTCACACCACTAGCAAGAGTAACAGATAGTTACACCTTCGTCCACGTGCCACACCACTAGCAAGAGTAACAGATAGTTACACCTTCGTCCACGTGCCACACCACTAGCAAGAGTAACAGATAGTTACACCTTCATCCACGTGTCACGCCACTAGCAAGAGCCACAGATAGTTACACCTTCGTCCATGTGCCACACCACTAGCAAGAGTAACAGATTGTTACACCTTCGTCCACGTGCCACGCCACTAGCAAGAGTAACAGATTGTTACACCTTCGTCCACGTGCCACACCACTAGCAAGAGTAACAGATAGTTACACCTTCATCCACGTGTCACGCCACTAGCAAGAGCCACAGATAGTTACACCTTCGTCCATGTGCCACACCACTAGCAAGAGTAACAGATTGTTACACCTTCGTCCACGTGCCACGCCACTAGCAAGAGTAACAGATTGTTACACCTTCGTCCACGTGCCACACCACTAGCAAGAGTAACAGATTGTTACACCTTCGTCCACGTGCCACACCACTAGCAAGAGTAACAGATAGTTACACCTTCGTCCACGTGCCACGCCACTAGCAAGAGCCACAGATAGTTACACCTTCGTCCATGTGCCACACCACTAGCAAGAGTAACAGATTGTTAAACCTTCGTCCACGTGCCACACCACTAGCAAGAGTAACAGATTGTTAAACCTTCATCCACGTGTCACGCCACTAGCAAGAGTAACAGATTGTTAAACCTTCGTCCACGTGTCACGCCACTAGCAAGAGTAACAGATTGTTACACCTTCGTCCACGTGTCACGCCACTAGCAAGAGTAACAGATTGTTAAACCTTTGTTCACGTGTCACGCCACTAGCAAGAGTAACAGATTGTTAAACCTTCGTCCACGTGTCACGCCACTAGCAAGAGTAACAGGTATGGTCATGTGATGAGGATGGAACAGGAGAGAAGAGGGGTGGAAGGATAATAACGCTCTGAGAGCGAGTGTCGTGCGGGTATTTACTCATGAGGTCCCTGAAAGTGGTGGTGTCATGCGTCATCAGGTTGTCCACAATGGTCCTCCAGTAGGTCAGACAGTCGGCTTCCATCTGGAACAACGCTGAATCCAGCAGCAGCTCAAAGACGTCTCTCCGCCAAGCCTTGCGGGTGTACTGGTAGCTACTCAGGCTGGCCAACAGCTGGGAGCAGGCGCGGAAACTGCCCGCGTTGCGGCGACTGTCAACAACCGTCAAACAATAGAGTGTGTTTGGCGTTTCTTTGTGCCTGTAGTTCAATTAAGTTAGTAAATTAGTTAGTATATTAAAAAATGTTTTTCAAGTCAAAATCAATACTGCTACATTCAGCCATTAGAACTAGTTTTTTATATTTTGAGTTTATTAGTTTTTTTTATCTTCGCTGCTGTTCTTGCGAATCATTTGATTTATTTTCCTTACAATGTTACTAAGGTAATATCCAAATTGACACAAAAACTTTTGAATTCAATTTTTTTTTTTGTTAGTTCAATTTTTGGTAAAAAAAAACTCGTATGAACATAAAAAAATAAATATTCAAAAATTGAAATATGCTATGGCAAATATTTGAAACAGAGGGAAGGGGAAGTACAAGGTATATAAGTGTTCTAGACCCAAAATGCTCAACTGTGAACATAAAACTATTAATAAATTATGATAGTCATTTCAAAACTAGCACAAATTTATTCAAAGACTAATTTTCTATTTATTTATTTTCATCTTTTCCTTTAAGAGTAGCTAACAATTGGTAGTGAAATTTTAACATTGAAAGTAGGAGAGAAGGGCAAGTCGTAAACAATTACCATAAAACTGTGGGCCTCGCAACTAAAACAAAACAAAATACTTTCAGTCTCTTCTTCAGGAGAGGAGAACAAAACACAGACTGGCTTGAGGGAGGTCATGGTCACTTAGATACTGTTGTTACCTGTGTCTTGACTCTCTGTATATGGATACAATGTTGTATTTATATTATATTAACTGATGTGAGTAGCCCTGTTCTCACCTAAGAAGAATTGCAACTATAACTCTAGTACTAGGAATTGCCGCCACTGGACAAAGAGGCTATGGCTCTCTTTAATGAAACCGATCATTACCACCAAATCTCCCCGACATAGGTATCATTTTATCGAAACTCATCAGATGTGAATATGAAACGTGCTACGCTACTTCCTATTATGTCAATGATTTTTTCCCCAAGATTCAAATTTAAAATTGAAATATGAGATTAGTTAATAAAATAAAGATTCGTAAAATAGTAGATTCAAACCAAGTAAATATTTAAAGTAGAATGGAAGCAAGATTAAATTGGGCAATATAAATGGAATGACGTTGCTTTTATAGTAAATCAAGTAATGTTTGTTAACAGCCGTCCTTACGTGTGGTTCTTGAGATACGGCGTGATGTTGTACATTAGAGTCGTGAGCAGGGTTACCACGCGCTCTTTCTCTTGGCTGCCATAACTGACATCCAGCAGAGGAGCCAACAGTTCTGCCAACACGATCTGTGCCTGGACGCTATACTGGGCCAGAGATAGGTTGGACACACCTGAAAAACCAACATTCCAGTTTACTTCGACTAACAACAAGTGTTGATAAGTTAACATGTCTTCTACTCCTTGCAATACACTATTTACAGGGGATAGGGGAAGGGTTAATTGAAATGTCTGATGAAAGTTGGCTTCGGAGTTTTTATACAATTCTATCATATTTATTTAATTATGTTTCTCTTTTCCACATATTCGTCTACAACATTTAGCAACGTATTACGTGGCCCAGCTCTTCTTGTAAGATGACCCACCAAACAACATCGAGGGTTAGCGTTCCTCTTTGCCTTAGTAGGGCTCCTGGTCGCCCGTCCCAAACTCCTTGAAGCCACGAAACCATTAGATCATCTGTCATCCGCCCGGTTTCATCACATTCAAAGATTAACACACTTGGTAGCTGTAAATTCTTCCTTTTTAAAATAACAAATGGTGGTGACTTCCTACCATCTGCCAGCACTGCCAACATGACTGTAACACACAGCTTCTCATTTCAAGATGTTTTGAAAATAACTGATTTAGAACCCTTTCCAGCCACGTCACAATACACCGGGGTTTCATTTGCATTTCCCATTTGACTCAACAAATGATGTTGTTTATGTTGTAATCTAAGTATGTGCCTTAGATAATGCAATAGCTTCTCTTCGTAGTCCACCGGCAGCTTCTGGGATAACGACGTTCTCCTTCGTAAGTAGAGCCCTTTCCGCCTCATGAATCTTACTGCCCAACCAACACTTGCTTTGAATTCCTGTCTGGGTATTTTTCTAATAGTTGCCTCTTACAATGCTTTCATTCGGATACTTTCTACAGAAATTCCAAAACCCTTACGACGGTTTTCTAGAACGAATTCAAGAACCGCATCATCTAGTTCGGGGCGACGCCCCACTAAAACATTTCCTTGTGGAATGAGCAGATTTCAGCCGCTCCTTCGTACCCCTCCGCCATACATTTACTTCGGTGATTCCATAATGTCGTGCAGCTTCACTATTGTTAGTTTGTTTGGTGAGATGAACCACTCTTAATTTGAAGTTCAAATCATAACTACTATGATGTTCAACACTTTTGTTCCGCTCTAAACTTACTTTTTTGTTTCTACGTGGTCACTCATTGACTCTAACTTACTTTGACCTTGGCCTTTCTGCAATGAAATGAACTAAATTTTAAAATCAAAGTCTTGGAAAGAATACGTTTAGAACACACAACTCATAGTGGGCCAAGTGTCGCCGTGCTAATTTATCGACAACTAGTGAAGTCGTCAAGTTGTTAAAAAGTATCGCTGTATCGGGTTGGTTGTAGTACTTCATAGCGATATATCGATAGTAACTATTCGATATATTTTTCCGGACGCTTTGTGAAATATTGTAAATGATAAGGTGTAATTGTATTTGTGTGCTTGGAATGTTATGAAAATGCAAGGTGATTGATGTCGAAACTATACATTGTGTTAGCTGTAATGTCTAAGTGCGCCATCTTGTCGACTTTTTATGAATGGATCGAGGATATCAAATGCTATTTAGATGGTGTAACGATAATGGTCGATAGAGAGTGGTTAGAAATGACGATGCGCCACCGTCATTACAACATTTCTTTTATAAATTACATGAAAGTGTCGGTTATCTTTTAGGCCTACAACAGCGCGGAGAACACAATTTACAATTCATTTTTTAGCTATAAGATTATTTTTTTTGTATTTATTCGTTGCTTTACCATCATTTTAACTATTCCAAGTTTTTAGTATAGTTATTGAGCTATGAAAGTGGCCAACATGGACGTCCTTAGCACAATACATTGTGATTGCTGAAAAAAACACACATAAAATATTTAACTATGTGAATATCTGCTAAAACAAAAAAAATGCTGGTTTGTGTTAGAATTTAAACAAGTACATGCCTTTTCTTTGTAAAATAAACATATATCAGTTTTATACACCATAAAAATGTGGACCTTATAGCAACATTTTTCTTCATGTGGGAATATAACACGACCCCTGACTTTTCGAGGTCAAAAACTGAAAACAAGCCTCGTCTTATATTCGGGTCGATACGGTAAATAGTAAGCTGCCGATAGGAGATGCTGGATGACTCAATCCGGGAAAGGAAATGAGAACCCCGCCTTGACTGTAGTACCTGTCCCATCCTTGTCCCTGGGGATTGGAGCGGGGGAGGGCTCCTCCTCCCTGACAGCCAGGTTGCGTCGGAGCCAGGTCGTCTGCTCCAAGCACGCTCCGGCAATTTGCGAACATGACTCCACCAGCTACACAGGAGGACAAACATCACAACATTACACAACATTAGTTTTATAATAAATCACCGACAAATATTTTATTTTTTATCGACGTGTCCTACCACCTGTTCAAGTTGATTGCATGTACGAGAGTCACTCTAATGGGGTGGGGATGAGGGACGGAGGGAGGAGTCAAGGGGTGGAAGAAGAGCGGGAAACCTCCCTCCAGGGACTCAACTGGGGTTTGAACCCCTGTCTTCTTGTCCGGTCTAGTGCGACAAGTGACGCCTCAAGACCTTTTGACAGCCACACCGAGTCATTGTAGAATTTTACTCAAATATTTGATCCCAAACCAAACTAACTTGTAATTGATACCCAGACTTGAGCTCAACATCGTTGGGTTTGTATAAAACTATTTAGTGTCTATCTTTGATCTATTATGTCTATTCTTGTGTGGATGTTGGTGGTGAGGAAGGAGGTGATAGGGGGGGGGGGGGNTTTGTTTTTATTTTTATCGTATGTGTTGTTTTTTGGGTGGGATGTGGTGGGGAGGAAGGGTGGGAGAGGGGGGGGGGGGGATGAAGAACTCGACAAACAATGTAGTGTGAAGACATCTGGCCAGTGGAATATTGTTTAACGGAGGAGAGAAGAGCTTAGTGCAAGACTGTATCAAGTAAACGTTAGTGTAAGAGAGTACTAAATACTGCTCTAACTTATTTCTCTGTCGATATAGCCCCACGGGATGGTTTCAAGGGCAGTGCAAAGTAAACAGCGGTGCTGCGGACGGGAGCCAGCCCCGTACTTGATCCATCCTCACTTTCTCCACTTCCCTATCTTTGGATACTCCCTTCAACAACATCCTTACACAGTCATACACATTTTTTAAAATTATTAATACTCTTTAATTCTTATCTCTTTCACGAATTCATCTACAACAATCAGCCATGTCTTACATGGCCTACCCCCTTCCTTTTGGTCCATACACTCTACCTTCATATATTTGCTTCGTCATTCAATCCACACTCCTCCAGCACCCATTCATTATTTGCTCTGTCCAATCGACAGTTACAGTCTAGTTAGGTTACACGGCCGGTCCAATAATAGGTCGATGTGTCCCTCACACCACAATCTCACCTTCGCAGTAATATCCTGGAGATCTTTTTGGTCCTTCTTTTCCGCTAGTGGTGGGCTTTTCTGTACAAACTCGTTCAGGATGGCGAGCATGAGGAACTGGGCCGGCGGGGTCAGCGTGAGTCCGTCTTTCAAGAGGATTAACAAGGACGCCCAACTCTCCACCAGTTGGGGCCCCGAGTTGGTCTGCATGTAGCAGTAGAACAGCTCCAGGACGCTGACTTCCAGCATCAGGTCCTGCGGAGCAGCATACACTTGTTACTGATCAATACTTGGGAGCCAGGGCTGTACAAAGTTAACTCGAAACAAATATTTTTCAAAGCCAAATTGAAGTCTAGATATGTTTTGTTAGTTGTTTTATGATTGAAAAAATATTATATTAGGCTCGATTTTAAAACTTTTTGCACCAAAATAATTGAGAAAATATTTTATTGCACAATTGTTTGTAGTATTTTGATTTAATTTGATAGATCATGCAATTTGAATTACTTCAGATTTTTCCAATAGAACAATATCCCCTTATCTAATTTAGCAGGGGAGTGAAACTAAATTATTATTATTATTAGCACCGCGTCTTACTACCCGTTTGGGTTATACGCTTTAAGTACTAATTACTCTAATGGATTAGGAATTGGAAGGTTGAATTAGAGGAAGTGAACCCGCATTTGCGTGGAAAATCATTTAGGAAAAACCACCCCCAGTTCACCCGACCAAGATTCGAACCTCGATCTCCCCGTCCTCAGCAGTCAAGCTCAACACGACAAGCGCGTTAGCCAACTACGCCACTGAGGCGAGTAAGTGGATTAAAACCGAACAAAATATGCACCCCATTAACTGTCCTGTCCTGGGTGCTATCGGGGGCGGAGTTAAGAATAAGACACGAAGGTGGGCTGTGATAGTTCACCTTTATGGCTCCGTGGATAGGTGGGGGCTGCTTGACCACCTGGTGCACGGTCTGTACGAGCGTATCTATGGGCATGGCTCTGATTGCGCCCACTAGGTACACCAATACCTGCTGGTCAGGGTTAGCCACAGGTATCACCTGTACAACAGACAGAACATTTCAATTGTTTCTACAGACATCTTAACCATTTCTCGGGAAATATTTCTAAAATAATTCTCTCCCTTTTAGTTTGGAGAAAATATAAACAAAACAAAAAAAAAATTGTGGCCGAAAGATAACAGCTTTATGTATACATTAGGGATAATGGAGGTTTGAAAATACTGCTTATTGGTGGTTCAGCCCAACATAGTTATAGGCCAAACTTAACACGTGAGAGTTTAACAATAAACTGAATGTACAAATGTTATAATATATGTTAACATTCAGACGTTATTTATATTTTCTTTTATTCCATTATATTCTTCTTTCCTTTTATGTTCACTATTTTTGCCCAGTACTCAGATTCAAATTTGAATTCCAAAGTTAAATGAAGATTCAAATGTGAATTAGTAATAATAATAATAATACTTAGCACCGCGTCTTACTACCCGTTCAGGTTATACGCTTTAAGTACTAATTTACTAATTACTCTAATGGATTTGGAATTGGGAAGGTTGAATTAGAGGGAGTGAACCCGCATTTGCATGGAGGGAGAGTGGAAAACCATTTAGGAACCCCCCCCCCAGTTCACCCGACAGAGATTCGAGCCTAGATCTCCCCGTCCTCAGCAGTCGAGCTCAACACGACTAGCGCGTTAGCCAACTACGCGACCGAGGCGGGTGTGAATTATTAAAATAGTGGGTTCGATCCATCTCTAATATAAATACATGCAAATTAATTTAATAACTTTTAGAGGTTCCTTGTTTAGTGAATGAGTGTGTACCTTGGTGTAGTGAGCCTGTCTCCTCTCCTGCCAGGCCACGGCTATAGCAGCGACGAAGTTGGCGCCGTGGTGCAGGGATATGGGGCTGAGGAACTCGAGCAGTTGATGTTTCACGATGCGGGCGCTGCCCAGTACACAGCTCTGGTGCTCCCTTCACACAGACATCTCACAGACATCACACAGATATCACACAGGCATCTCACAGACATCACACAGGCATCACACAGACATCACACAGATATCACACAGACATCTCACAGACATCAGACAGGCATCAGACAGGCATCACACAGACATCAGACAGGCATCAGACAGGCATCACACAGACATCAGACAGGCATCAGACAGGCATCACACAGGCATCACACAGACATCACACAGGCATCACACAGACATCACACAGGCATCACATAGACATCAGACAGGCATCACACAGACATCTCACATACATCACACATACATCACATAGACATCAGACAGGCATCTCACAGAAATCACACAGACATCTCACAGACATCACACAGACATCACACAGGCATCAGACAGGCATCACACAGACATCTCACAGACATCACACAGACATCAGACAGGCATCACACAGACATCACATAGACATCAGACAGACATCAGACAGACATCAGACAGACATCACACAGACATCACACATACATCTCACAGACATCTCACAGACATCACACAGACATCACACAGACATCTCACAGACATCACACAGGGTGTGTGATGAGCACACAGTTCACACAAAGTAACATTCAAAAAACCATTCCCCAACTTTTTCCAGATCCAAAAATCTTTGGGTATGTGAAATCCACTTTTTCAAATCGAAGCGAACTCGAATCCAAAATATATGAAATATTCTTAAAGCGGAATTAAAGTTTGGATATTTTTTGCTATTGTTTTATACTAGAAAAGATATAATATTATACTTAATTTTACAACGTTTTGCACTAAAATTACTTGGAATATGTTTTATTGCACAATTGTTTGTAATATTTCATTAAAATCTAATAAATCAAGCTATTATCACAACTTACAATTCAATTATGTGTGCTTCTGTAACATGAATAGTGATATATAACGTATAAAACAATGACAATAGTGAAACATAATTTGAGTATTTATTTATCTATAAATATTTATGTTGGCATAACTACGCAATTGTCGAGGCCAAAATTTTTATCAAAGTCAAGTGAAAGTTTTGAAAATTCACACATCCTTACAAAAATCCTAATTGCATTCAAAGGATTTCAAAAGTAAAGAACTTTTAAGGCTTTTAAACATAAATAACATTTAATGGGTGTCAAATCTAATTCATATTTTGATGTTTCAAACTTAAAGAACATTAAATAAATTTCATCAAACATTAATTTTCATGGTATTTTTTGCACCATGCAAGTAATTAGATATAAAACATAATTTTCAAACAAAACTAAACAATAAAAATAATTTACATCAAAAATGTAATAAAATGAATTAGTCGATATGTTTTATTCATTCAAAATGTTGCTATTTGATTCAATAAAAAAATGATATTCACACCCCTCTAGATATATAATTATGTTTTCACAATGTTACTATAAATAACTATTAATTAAATAATTATTTTAGCATTCACAAATTTTTCCATATTATGTTTAAGATTCAATGTCTATTTTAAATCTAAAATTACTATAAAGCCCCATTTTTATAATTTCCCATTCTTATCTCTTACTCAATATTTTGACTCATTCCCTGCCAATCCTTAATACAGTCAACTCTCGATTCTACGACCCCGGGAATAGCGTCCCTCTCGAAACGACCCTTTTTTGGGGAACCGTGAAAAATGTGGGAAAAAAGGTTGAAAAGTTTAAGGAAATCGGCTGTAAAATTTGTTTGTTGCATTTATTTAGGTCGCTGCGTTGCAATTATCTTTGTGAGCGCTGTATTACTAGTAACTGGGGTGGGTCAGGTATAAAAAAGTACACCACCTCATCAATGCCAGCCAATATCACTTGACTCTGTCCACCCCCTCCCACAAGCAAGACAATGTTTCCCCGCGCACGACTGCCGCTACAACACGTGCCAGCCAATATCACTTGACTCTGTCCACCCCCTCCCACAAGCAAGACAATGTTTCCCCGCGCACGACTGCCGCTACAACACGTGCCAGCCAATATCACTTGACTCTGTCCACCCCCTCCCACAAGCAAGACAATGTTTCCCCGCGCACGACTGCCGCTACAACACGTGCCAGCCAATATCACTTGACTCTGTCCACCCCCTCCCACAAGCAAGACAATGTTTCCCCGCGCACGACTGCCGCTACAACACGTGCCAGCCAATATCACTTGACTCTGTCCACCCCCTCCCACAAGCAAGACAATGTTTCCCCGCGCACGACTGCCGCTACAACACGTGCCAGCCAATATCACTTGACTCTGTCCACCCCCTCCCACAAGCAAGACAATGTTTCCCCGCGCACGACTGCCGCTACAACACGTGCCAGCCAATATCACTTGACTCTGTCCACCCCCTCCCACAAGCAAGACAATGTTTCCCCGCGCACGACTGCCGCTACAACACGTGCCAGCCAATATCACTTGACTCTGTCCACCCCCTCCCACAAGCAAGACAATGTTTCCCCGCGCACGACTGCCGCTACAACACGCGCCAGGCTTGCTTTTGCCATTGTTATTTCGATTCTCGATTTGGTTACTATTTTGGTTTGATTTTGTGAACAATTTTTGACGACCCATGCTATTGTTTAACATTGTTATTTTGATTTGGTTACGTTTTTGGTTGGATTTTGTGAACGATTTTTGATGACCCACGCTATTTTTTTTATTTGATACGAACTTATAATTTTGACGAAATGAGTGAAAGGAGTACCTTCTTCAAGAAATAGGTAGGTTTTATTTTATTTACTTTTTCACGTATTGTCTAAAAAATGCAATTTTTTCGTATGAAGGTCAGGGGTGGAACAAAATCTGTTAAAATTCCAATAACGACCCCTTAGAAATAACGACCCTTTTCCAGGGAACCGTGAAAGGTCGTAGAATTGAGAGTTGACTGTACTTTATTCACAAGCTTTTCATACAACAATACAACCGTTTATTTTCCACGATCAGGCTCACGCCAAAGTGACTGCGCTCACCACTCTGCCCCTCTCGTTACGGCTTGCCAGAGGACCGCCACACTCGCTATGATCCTCGGGAGATGGCTGAGGACGGTTCTTCTGGAGGTCACGTGAGGGTCTAGCTGCCCCGTCTTGTCCTTACCGCTGGCGAGATCCTGGAACAATAAGACACACGGGAATCTAACCCAGGACTTGTGGCCTAGTGCCCCAACTATTCAAGATCATTGTTTACTCATAGTCGGAAGGCAGAGTCTGTGACGGACATGATGTAGGATACTGACTTGCTGCAAGGGTGTCGGCATGAACACGTGGATGAGGTTGTTGAAGATCTGTCCAGGATTGGCCCCGGGTATCCCCATGTGTATGGAGGCCGTTCCCGCCAGCAGCTGCTGACTGAAGGCGTGGGACACCTGCTGGGTGTTGTCCAGCAGACAGTAGTGGCACAAGACAGTCAGGGCCTCCACCTGGGTCACCGCGTAGTCCGCCGGTACGCAACACGACGCACAGCTGGGGCAGAAACACGACACGCCACTCTCTCACTACACGATACAGTCAATTGCTCATACTGAGGTCATTCTGTAGTCATTAGAATTAACTTTCGATCCAACTCTCGTTTTATGGCTCTTTAGGTAAACACGCTTTTCACTTTTCTGAGTAAGTGATGGAGATGAAGTAGGTAGGGAAAAAGAACTCGAGGGAGTCCAAGAAAGAGATGGGAGGAGTAGATAACAGAAAGTGTTAAAGTGAGAGGAAGATAGAGACATTTTACTAAACTGGCCCGGCCACAGGTTGGAAACAGTTGATTATGATGATGGGGTGAATTTAGTTGTACGTAGAAGAAGGTACAGAAAAGAAGGATAAAAACACTTAAAAGGGAACAAATAATTTTTGGCTTTTACAATGAAAATAATAATTTCCTCTTTTAGGAGGTTATGTTGTGCGTTCCATGCTCCTTTATGATAAGCAGGGACCAGACTCATAAGCACCAAAATGTTTTAAAATAGGCAGGCAAATAGGCCCTAGAAATATAGGATATAGGAACCGAAGTACACACAATAATCAATGTAAGATTTATTTTACTACAAGCTACTTACTACATGTAATCTACAAGCAACTCACATTGCTCTGAATCACTATATAACTCTCTAGATTACTATAGAACTTTCCCATCCTGTTCCCGTCTCGAAATATAAAAGTCATTCTCGTCCATTCCTAAAAAATAAGCGTTACAAAAACAAAAATCAGCAAAGAAACCCACCAAGACAGAAGTTGACTCTAAACGTAACAATCGCGTACTGAAATAGTGAGGTTAAACCGAGTGGTTAACTATTCTAATCTCCACAGTCAGTCAGGCTAAGGCTGTTGGAACACGTCACGCCACCCCCTCCCATCACAATACCCCTGATTATAGGGTGTGATGTTCTAAACATAGTCTGTCAAGGTCAGGCCAAGTCACATGTGTGTCCCCCCCCCCCCCCCTACACCC